>CAUYLG010020690.1:0-23990 GCA_963573385.1 Cacajao melanocephalus
AAGTTTTTTCTGTTTCTTAGTTTTCCTTTGGCGGACGCCCCTTCCCCACACAGCTGGACCTTCCCGGTTCAGCTGTGCTTACTGTGAAACTCTCAGTCCTCAGCGCTTCCAATTGCTGTTCTCCTTGCGGGGATGGGACCAGCCAAGCCAGACTCAAAGGGCATCCCGTCCTGTATACTGTGCGCTGAGAAGTGCCGTGCTGGGGCGCCGGCAAAATAGCTGCGCTGGCCAAAAAAGTCACACTGGCAACCCGTGTGGCTCCTCTGCCGGGAATCTCCCAGTCTGTGGGCAACAAAAATTTGTCTGAAAGTGCGGCGTCCACTTGCTCTCTGCGCTTTCACTGGGAGCTACAATACTGAGCTGTTGTTAATCGGCCATCTTGGATCTCTCCCCTGGCTACGGCATCTTAATTGGCCTCCCTGACTCTCATCTCACTCTCCTTTAATCCAGCCCTCATCATTTCCAGAATGATCTTCCAAAAATGCACAGTCCTGTTTAAAATCTGCAGCAATTTTCCATCAGTTTAAAGATTAGGTCTGAAATCTTTAGCGCTTTCTGTTTGGACTCGGTTTTCCTATCCAGCCTTGTCACTCGAATCTTCTTATCTCAGTGGCAATTCTGGACTTCCAGTTGCCTATTTTAGAAATTTCTCTTGGTTCTACCTACAACATCTATTCAGATTCTGATCACCTGTGACCACCTTTACCTCCACTTTCTGGCATCATCATCTATCACCTGGATTGAGTAAAAGCCTCCTGTTTGGTCCCCAAGTCTTCCTCTGGCTCCTACATAATGTTCACAGAGGCATGGCCAGAGCGATCTTATTAATACATAGATGTGTTCCTCCCCTGCTGGGAACCCTCTGGCAGCTCCATCACCCTCAGAGTAAATCTAAAGTCCTTGCAGGGTCCTCCTGGCCCTTTCATCTTTTCTCTGCCTACCTCCTTATTTCCTGCCAATCTCCCGTCACTCGTGCTGCTCCAGGCACAGTGACTGCCTTTCTTTCCTCGCCTCCAGATCCTATCTGCCTCAGCGGGAATTCCCTGCCCTGTTCTCCAATTTTGGCACATACTGTTCTCCCTGGGGTCCTTCCCACCTGCCCAAAGCGTCCTCTTACTTTCAAGCTCACCTAAGCTCATTTTCTCCATGAAGACTCCCTTGACATCCCAGTGACCTTCTTTTTTTTTTCCAAACCCCAGAGTTCTAATTTGACCCTGGTGCTCATCTCCTAGCTTGTAGGAGGCCGCCTGGCTTCTCTTCCTGATATGACACAGCTGGCTGGGTGCCCGCCAGCCAATGAGATGATCACTTTCCTGAGGCCAAGGACCATTTCATCTGTTTTGACCTCCTGAGGCTCTTCTGTATGGTCCACCTGTAAAGAAGCCTCTTAAGGATCCTGTTAGTTTGCTTTTGCCTCTGAATCGAGCTAGGAAAAGGGCACAGCAGAATGGAGGAACTTGGCTCTTAGGATGGTTCTGACATCATTAGCAATGAAGAGGACTGAACCACTGATACATCCAACCACACGGGTGAATCTCAAATGCATTATGTTAGGTGAAAGAAGAGGCACCCAAAAAATACACAGAGTATGATTCCACTGATATAATATGATGGAAAAGCCAAACTGGAATGGTGGAGAATACACCAGTGGTTGCCAGAGGCTGACAGTGAGGGAGGGGCTGACTACAAAGGAACAGCAAGAATGAATTTTTATGTGGAAAGTGATGGAAATACTCTATCAGTTATGGTGCTGGGTCTGTGACACTATGCATTTGTCAACATTCATAAAACCATATACCAAGAGCAGTACATTTTGTTTCTAAAATAAATGTAGAAAACACAAAAATACAGAAAATTGCCTAACACATCTAAGTGTTTAATTAATGTTTCTATTACTAAGGAAAAAGTTCTGCCTTGCAGAAAATACAAAATTACCAATGGCAAAAATTTATTTACTTAAGGAGTGTTATCTGAAAAACAAATAAGATTGGTTGCAAAAAGATTTTCTAGTTTGTAAAATACCCAGTTGTACTTGTGTCACAGGGATCATGTTGTATCTTTAAAGTACTAAAAGAAAAAATTGTGAAAACATGACATCTAAGTGCTAATTTCTTTAAATAGTCTAAAATAAAGCAATGCATTTTAGTTTTAAAAAGTTCTGGTGTCCAAAGGCATACATTTTCATTGTTATTAAGCACATGCAAAAAATTATAAACATGTACATACATAAACATAAGTAGTTGTTTTTGCAAGGTTCTTTGAACTGACTGCATCATGGACTACGCCATGGTGACCCCTGTGACCCACACGTACACCTCCACATGGCCTTCCAGAACCAGAAAACCTAAGGTAACTGAAAAACCACAAAAGGAGAAGAATAGCTAGCTCCTGTAGTGCCTGATTAACTGACCTTGTGACATTCCACCATTGCTCCTGCCTCAACGGTTCCTGCCTCAACTGATAAGCCAACCTTGTGACACTGGACCTTGGACTCCCCAGTGACACCCACTAGCTTGCAAAACCACTCTAAACTGTAACTTTCCACTGCCTACCCCAAGCCTATAAAACCAACTCCTATCCTACCACCCTCTGCTGACACTTTCCAGATTCAGCCTGCTTGCACCCAAGTGAATAAGCAGCCTTTTTGCTCACACAAAGCCTGTTTCGGTGGTTTCTTCATTAAGAGCTGTGCCTAACAGTTTGCTTATTTTTCAAAGGTATAACTGTAGGGAATTAATATTGAGTCCTGCGTGTGCTAAGCACAGTCGTATTCTTTAGTTCTTATAATGATCCCATGAGAAAAGCAGTATTATCCCCATTGTATAGATGGCAACTATGAGACCCAGGGTGGTGAAGTGAGTTAAGAAAGGTTACAGGGCTGGTAGAGTCTGGGCCAAGATGCAATCCAGGTCTTCCTGATTCTGCTGAGGCACTTCCCATAGACGCACACTCCTGGCTGTACGAATGGCAGGCAGCCAACCGCTTCAGCTCACAAAGAAGAGGCTCCAGCCTGAACAGCATGCAGCCCTCTCAAGTCTGGCCTCTGCTGAGAACCTCTGTCTCACTGCTGGACCTGCAGCCCCAAGGCTCCTGCCTGGTCACTGGCTTCAGGGTGGTCATTCTGGTAAGGAAAATTTGTCCCTTTGAGAAGTCACCGAGGCAGGGCCTGGATCTAAGCCGTACCTTCCTCTGCTGCAGTGCCAGCACAAAAACAAACAGCCTCTTAGGGGGCCATTCTGTCAGGAAGATAAATGCTGTCTCATTGATTCCCTCACCGAGGAGCTTGTCCGAAATGGCAGCTGCTAGACAGAAACGCTTTGAAGATTGAACCCAGGAGTCCAGTTGCAGCCTCCCTTGCAGTCTTGACTAGCAATTCAAACTCGCATGACAAATTTAAGTCCCTGTCACTGGCTAGAATAGAAAGTAAAATGGGTGAATGACACAACTTGCCCAGGAAGATCCTTAGACAGTTGCCAGGACCAGGACAGATCCTACTGGTTACTCGCTGCTGGAGGATTTACAGCCAGTCCCATCCCAGAATTTACATAGGTCACAGTGTCCTTCAAAGGCAAAGAGAAGTCCTGAAAATGCAATGAAGTCAAGAAAGGAAGGGCACAGAGCCTCTCCCTTGGCAGGACGTGGGGAGGGAAAAGGTCCCTGGGGGTTCTCTGTGTGGATGTGTGAATGCCTACATGCACTCATGAATGTGCATCATGGCTTTTGTTTCTGTTGTACCAGCTAACAGCATCACACCAGCTGTCCCTGTGTTGCTGTCTTGAGTCACCTGCTGCTCATCAGAGGGCGAGGACTCAGGCAACTACCCCCAATTCCCTGTGCGCCAAGGAAGTGGCATAATGTCCTGGGTGAGATGTGATATGAGCAACAGCAATTGATCACATCCAGGGGCGCACCCCGCCCTTGGCAATTGCACCTGGCCCCTCAGTGGAGGTTAGTGCAGTGAGAGATTTCTCCACCAGGTGGCGCTCATAATTTAGCTTTATTTTTATTTTCATTGATGAAAAAATTTGTCCTACTACTACCTCCAGAGAACGCGCATGACTTATGCTTTCTAATTCATCTGCAGATTTCATGTACTGTCATGTTTGGGGTTATGTTGAATTTTGTACAATTATAACTTATTCTTTCCCTCGGGGACCTTGGTAAGCAACACTATATAGGGATAGGCAATATAACCTGTCGAGGGGTGAGGGGGGGTGGTGGTCATTTTTAACACACACACACACACTTGCTTTAGGGCTGAATTCTGTCAATTTTTTTTTCACTTTTCCTTTCCTTTTGCCTCCCTGACCCTTTCCTGGTCCTCATCGTGATCGGAATTGTGTGACCAGCTGATATGCTTTGTTTACTAGAACCCAGAATAGCAACCCCAGTTCAATATTCATGTCCATTACGTGGTGGACAAAGCTTGAGTTGGCAGCCTCAAAAAATGCTCACCCACACCAAGGCTTAGAGATCAAAGCTTAGAGGAAAAAAGCTGATGGCAGGCTTGTCTTTAAAGGAGAACATCAGAACTAGTATGTGTCTGAGATGCTGGGGCTGGGTTTTACATGGTGGCTGTCTCTCAGGAAGCTGTCCGTAGGGCTGAGCTGACTGCGATTTTTGGAAGCCTGATAGTAATTTTACTGGATATGATCCAGTTATAAGAGTTTAAGATAACAGATGTACAATATCATCCCTTTCCTCAAAGTATCCAGTCTACTAGAGAAGATAAGAAATTTGGTCACTCCAGTAACACAAAAGGTAGTTTCTGCTAAGTACATCATGTCGACAAATTTGCTCTGAGAGTTCATAGGAGAGCTGATCCTTGTGTCTTGGAAGGTTGGGGAAGTATTCATGGAAGGATCTATCTAGGTCAGGCTCTGACAGGATTAGGCATCAGGGAGAGTAGGAGAGGGCATGACCAGGGAAGTGGAAAGGAATTACGTAACAGAGCACAGATGTGGAGCTGTAAAATCTCACATAGCTGTAGCTCAATTAATTGATATCCTTAGTAAGAGATGGTTCCTTTAAAAATTCTATTTCATGAGAAGACAAAATCACAGCAAGATGACAATTCCTTACTGTATAGAAAGATGGCATCCCCGAAGCCCAGCAAAATGATTATTGTTTAACGCAGTATATATTTCTGTTCTTATTAAATACTGAGAGTGACCTCATTCATTCACCACATATTTATGGAGTATTTTCATTGTGCTGAATGTTTTGTGGAAAACTAAGATATATCAGGCAGAATTGTCTTCTCTGGAGCCTTTGTACTAGGAGAAAAGATAATAAATGTGAATATAATGATAATGTCAGAGAAAAGACAAAGGTAAGCACAGAAAAGTATAGATCAAGACAAAAATTATTTCAGCTGGGGGTTCAGAGGTAGGATGTATTCATATAAATATAAAAGGAGAGGAAGAGATGTTTGCATTGAGAAATGGCCAGCACAAAATAAAGAAGTTTGCAAGAAGAGACTGAATGAGGAACACAGGGTAAGAGAGCAGAAATGGTGAGCAAGGCTGCTGCAAGTTTAGGTGACAGCCAGATGTCAGGCAGGTTTGTGTGGCAGGTTAAAGAGTTTGAGTTCAGTAGGATGCTACATACTTTTGAGTAGATGGATAAGTTGATCTTTATAAAGACCTGTGTTTCAAAAGATTAGCACATAATACCAATGTATAAGATGGACTGGCCTAGGGAGAGAAAGGAGGTAGAGGATTTGGTTAAAAGGCTACCCTATAGGCCCTGGAATGAAGAGGACTTCATAAACTGACATTTATTATGATCGTTCTGGAACTTACCAAAATCCACCCCTCAAAATTAAAAAAATCAAAGCATATCTAATCCACCATATCTGAAAAGAATGTGTTAAGGGTTACCAGAAGTAGCTGAGAACAGGAAGAAATGATGCAAGAAGAAAGGGAGAGACAGGGCATGGAGAAGGGAGGGCAGCTATTTCAGAATGCACCAGCATTTCCTGAAGGTGAGAGATATGCCCAGGAGAGCACATACTAGATTCTCTGTTTACGCCACTGCATGTGGGAACTGGGTAAAGCAGAGATACAGGCAGAAGCAGTTGCAGAATGAATTTGGTAGAGGAAAGCAGGGGACAAGGACCTCATCTAGAATTGTACCTACAACAAGGTGACTATAGTTAATGACAATGTAGTCTCAAAAAATGCTGAAAGAGTGGATATCATTGTCACCACGACAATGGTAACTATGTGAGGAAATACATTTGTTAGCTAGATTTAACCATTTCAGAATGTCTGTATACTTTAAAACATCCATGTTGCACGGATGTTGCACACTGTCAATTTTTGAAAACGCTACAACTTAAATTTCAAAAATAAAAACAAAATTGTATCTATGAACAATGTTGAAACTATTATGGTGACTATCTTTGTCACACACATATCTTTGTATAGGCAGAATCAATGTTACAACAATATCAATTATCTCATGTTAATTTTAAATTTAAAGTAGCTCAGCATTATGAATGGTTTGCTGAAATAGACTAGGTACTTTTAAAGCTCACATGGGAAACTAAAGAATAAGTATAGCTAGGACTGGGTGCTGCAGCTTTTACCTGTAATCCTAGCACTTTGAGAGGCCGAGGTGGGTGGATTACCTGAACTCGGGAGTTCAAGACCAGCCTGAGCAACCCTCTCTGGTCTCAAAATGGTGAAACAGTGTCTCTACTAAAAATACAAAGAATTAACCAGATACAGTGGCGCACACCTGTAGTTCCAGCTACTTAGGAGGCTGAGGCACAAGAATCGTTTGAACCTAGGAGGCAGAGGTTGCAGTGAGCAGAGATTACACCACTGCCCTCTAGCCTGAGTGATACATTAAGACTCTGTCTCCAAAAAAAAGTATAGCTAGAAAAATTTTTAAAAAAGAAGATAAGTGAGAGGTAAATAGCATTGATATACATGAAAATTTATTATAAAGCCACAATAATTATAATAGTGAGTTGCTAGTGCAGGAATTGATGAGTGAACCAAAGGAAAATGATTGAAAACCTAGAAATAGTTTAAAATAAATATGAGCAAATTTAGATTACAATAATTCAGTATAATAAATATGGTTTGTCTATGTTCCTACCTAAAACTCATCTTGAATTGTAGTTTCCATGATCCCCATGTGTCATGGGAGGAACACTGTGAGAGGTAATTGAATCATGGAGGTGGTTACCCCCATGCTGTTCTTGTGATAGTGAATGAGTTCTCAGGAGAGCTGATAGTTTTATAAGGGGTTTTTCCCCATTTGCTTAGCACTTCTCTCTCCTGCTGCGATGTGAAGAAGGATGTGTTTGTGATCCCTTCTGCCATGATTGTAAGTTTCCTGAGGCTTCCTCAGCCATCTGGAACTGTGAGTCAATTACCCAGTCTTGGGTAGGTAGTTATAGCAGCATGATAACAGAATAATACAACAAATCACTGGGGAAAATGATAGAATACCAGAATAAACTCTGAACAGATTATATATTTAAGGATAAGAAATGAAACCATAAAAATAAAAACATAATTGTGGAAACATTTTAAAATCTTAGTTCGGGGAAGATCTTTCTGCTTGTAATTCAAAATTTGTGAAGTCATAAAAAATGTCTGCCTAATTGAACCACAGAAAAATTTAAAAATGTTCTATATAGTACTTTTGGTCTTCTAGTACATTGCCTTTTATTTCAGGACCAAACAAATTATTCAATTAATTGCAGTAATAATAATAGAACATTTACAACCAAGTTAATGCATGAACAAGCAATAGCAATTACATCAGAACTACCAGCTGGTTGACAGTTCAACCATTGATTGTAAAGTCAAAGATGTAAAAAGCTTTCGACATAGAACTGTCAATGATATCTGAGTACAAAGTATATACTTGTATTATTGAAAGTAGAATAAGCTTTCTATGTACCAGTTTGTATCTAAGATAATTAATATTTAATAATTAATTGATTGATCATAATTTCAGTTCCAAAATGGTAGTGTAAACACAAGCTGGCTCCCATCACAGAATACCAAAAACAAATATGCAATGCCAAGATTACCACCAGCAATATCCCAGAACTCAAATGTGAAAATGAGTCAGTTACTGGGGCCACAGAGAAGTGAAAAAAACTGAGCAGATGGTAAAAGAATTGGATTTCCATATCTGCAACACCCTTCCCCTACATCTGCCCAGCACCAAACATGCTGAAAATTTCTTCTGACTCATGGTTTCTACACTGGAAAAAGTAAGATTGAGGTGGACAACCAGCTTCCCCACCATCTTGTGTTTACTGGTAGGAGACCTGTTTCTGCCTTAACCCATGGGTAGCATCACAAGTGCCTGAAGGGAGAAATGTCTCTGAGAACAGCAAGAGACAAAGGAAGGAGGTGGGACTTCCATCCAGCCCTGGAAACCCTGCTCCATAACTCAGGCAAAAGAGACACCAAATCAGAGTGGCTCTTCAGTAGCTCCAGGCTGTAGGAAGTATTTTCCACAGGTCTGATGGGCACAAATCCCTAGCCAGCCTTCTCTTACTGCTGCAACACATTTGGGACCTCCCACATTCTGGAGGGGCAGCATTCTAATTGTGTGCTAGAGCCAAGGCAAATCTGGGCTTAAGGGGCCATTTAATGCGGATAAGGAGACAGTGACCTAGCAGAAAAAAAAATTAAGAAATTCAACAGGTAAATTACTAAGAACCTCTAAGCAAACATATACACATACAATAACCACCACCACCAACAAAAAGGAAGACAGAGAAGATAGAAATAAATAACTAATATTTTAATGCAAAGACATATATGTATCCCCACAAAAAACAACAGCAGAGAACCATGACCTCCCCAAATGAACAAAGCAAAGAACCAGCATCTGACAGAAAGAAGATGGCAGCATGTGAGCTCTCTGACCTAACATTCAAAATAGTACTTCTAAGAAAATTCAGTGAATTACAGCATAGCACAAAAAATCAATTCAGAAATTTATTGGAGAAATACCATAGAGATTGAAATAATAAAAAAAATCAAATGGAAATCTTAGGCTGAGAAATATGTTTGACAAACTAAAAAATTCATTAGAGGTTCTCAACAGCAGAATGGATCAATCAGAAGAAAGAATCAGTGAACTTGAAGACAGCCTATTTGAAATTACATAGTTGGAGGAGGAAAAGAAAAAAGAATAAAAAGGAATGAAGATTGCCTACAGGATATAGCAAATTATCTCCAAGGACCAAATCTAAAACTTATTGGTGTTCAAGAGGGAGTTGAATAAGACAAAAATGTGGGAAGTTTATTCAAAGAAACAATAACAGAAAACTTTTCAAAAATTGAGAAAGATATAAATACCCAGGTACAAGAAAGTTAAATAACATCAAACAGATTCAATCCAATGAGACCACCCCAAGGCATATAATCAAATTCTCAAAGTTCAGGGAAAAAGGGGATCCTAAAAGAAGAAAGAGAAGAGAAACAGATAATATATAAAGAAACTGTAATTCATCAGGCAACAGTCTTCTCAACAGAAGCCATACAGGCCAGGAGGGAGTGGGATGGCAGTTTCAAAGTGCTAAAAGAAAAAAAAAAGTTGCTATCCAAGAATACTGTATTTAGCAAAGCTTGCCATGCAAGAATACTGTATTTAGCAAAACTATTCTTCAAATATGAAAAAGAGATAAAATTTTTTTCAGATGAATGAAAGCTGAAAGAATTTACTGCCGCCAGATCTGACTTACAAGAAATGCTAAAGAAAGTTCCTAAGTCAGATAAAAAAATACTAATGTGCAAAAAGAAAATGTTTGAAGGTATAAAACCCATTGGTAAAATTACGCACAAAGTTAACTCCAGAATACTCCAATACTGTAATTATGATATTCAATCCACTCATAACTTTGGCATGAAGCCTAAAAGACAAATCTATCAAAAACAATAATAGCAACAGCAACCTGGTAAGAGACAGGCAATATAAAAAGATGTGAATTGAGACAATAAAAAGTCAAAATGTGGGGATGTGAAGTTAAAGCATAAACTTTTAGTTTTTTTCTTCATTTGTTTCTATTCTTCTTTTGTGATTGAAAATGAGTTATCATCTCTTTGAAATAACTTGTTATATATAAGATGTTTTTTGTAAGTTCCAGGGTAACCACAATGCAAAAATCTGCAATAGATACACTAAAAACAAAAAAGTAATGGATTAAAATGTACTGCCAGAGAAAATAACTTAACCAAAAAGGAAGACAGTAAGAAATAAAGAAAGGAAGAGAGGAGTTGCAAAACAACCAGAAAACAGGCAATAAAATGGCAGTACTAAGTCCTTACTTATCTGTAATAATACTGAATGTAAATGGGCTCAATTCACCAATTAAGAGCCATAGAGTGGCTGAATAGGTGAAGAAACAAGACTGAACTATATATTGCCTACAATAAACCCACTTCACCTACAAAGACACATAAGAACTGAAAGTAAGGGATAGAAAAGATATCCCATGCAAGTAAAAACTAAATAAGGGCAGGAGTAGCTATACTGGTATCAGATAAAACAGACAAGTCTAAGACTGTAAAAAGAGACAATGAAAGTCATGCTAAAATAATAAAAAGGAGTGAATTCAACAAGAGGTTATAACAATCATATATATCTATGCACCCAACACCAGAGCACACAATTATATAAAGCAAACATTCATAGAGATAAAAGGAGAGTAGATTGCAATATAGTTAATAGTAGGAGACTTCAACACTTCACTCTCAGTAATGGGCAGTTCATCTAGACAGAAATTCAGCAAAGAAACGTCAGAGTTAGCATTTTACCTAACTGCTGCAAAATACATTATTTTCATCAGTACATGCAACATTCTCCAGAAGACCATATTTTAAGCTGCAAAATAAGTCTCAACAAATTCAAAAAAGCAGAAATCACATCAACTATCTTTTCTGCCCATAGTGGATTAAAATTAGAAACCAATAGCTAGAAGAACCTCAGAAACAACATAGCCACAGAAAAATTAAACAACATGTTTCTGAATGACCAATGGGTCAATGAAGGAATTAAGAAGAAAATTTAAAAAAATATTAAATAAAAACAGAAAAAATACAAAAATCTATGGAATACAGCAAAAGGGAAGTTCATAGCAATAAATGCCTACATGAAAAAAGGAGAAAGACTTCAAATAAAAGGCCTACTGATGCACTTCAATGTATTAGAAAAGCAAGAACAAAACCAAACCCAAAGTTAGAAGAAGGAAAGAAATAATAAAAATTAGAGCATAAATAAATAAAATCAAAACTACAAAAATACAGAAAATCAATGACCTGAAAAGTTGGTTTTCCAAAAAGATAAACAAAATTGACAAGCCTTTACCTAGACTAAGAAAAAAAGAAAGAACATCCTAATAAATAAAATTAAATGAAAAAGGAGACATAGTGACTGAGAACACAGAAATACAAAGAATTGGAGATGACTGTGAACAACTATATTGCCAACAAATTGAAAAACCTAGAAGAAATAAATAAATTTCTGGAAATTTACAACCTATCAAGATTGAATCATGAAGCAATAGAAAACTTTGGTAAACCAATAGTGAGTAATGAGATTAAAGCTGTAAGAAAAAGTCTACCATCAAAGAATGGGCCAGGACCCGATAGCTTCACTGCTGAATTCTACCAAACATTTATTTATTTATTTAGACGACGTCTCACTTACTCTGTCGCCCAGGGTGTAGTGCAGTGATGTGCTCTCAGCTCACTGCAACCTCCACCTCTCGGGTTCAGGAGATTCTCCTGTCTCTTTTGGTGTGCCGGGCATGGCGGTGCGCAGCTGAGATCCCAGGTGCACACCACCATGCCCAGCTAAGTTTTGAATTTTAGTAGAGATGGGATTTCACCATGCTGGCCAGGCTGGTCTCAAACTCCTGACCTCAAGTAATCCACCTGCCTTGGCCTCCCAAAGTACTGGGATTAACAGGTGTGGGCCACCATGCCCAGCCCTCTACCAAACCTTTAAGAACTAATACCAGTTGTACTCAAACTCTTCCACAAAACTGAAGAGAAGGGAATACTTCCAAATTCATTCTATAAGACCAGCCTTACCCTGATACCAAAACCAGACAAGGGCACAAGTGAAAAAAAAAAAAAAAACTGCAGGCCAACATCACTGATGAACATAGGTGCAAAAATCCTTACAAAATACTAGCAGAGTGAATTCAACAACTTTACAACATATTAAAAACATCATTCACCATGATCAAGTGGAATTCATCCCAGGATGCAAGAATGGTTCAGTGTATGCAAATCAATAAACATAATACATCATATTATTATAACCATGAACAAAAGGCTTATGATCATTTCAATCGATACTGAAAAAATAGATAAAATTCAACATGCCTTTATGATAAAAACCTTCGTAAAATAATATAAGAACCTCAAACAACAGCATAAAAGCAAACAATTCAATTAAAAAGTGAACAAAGGGCATGAATAGACATCTCTTAAAAAAAGACATACAAGTGACCAACAGATTTGTAAACAAATGCTCAACATCATTAATTATCAGAGAAATGCAAATAAGAAACCCCTCATCAGAATATATTCAGTTAGGAGCTCAAACAACTCAACAGCATAAAAGCAAACAAACAATTCAATTAAAAAGTGGACAAAGGACATGAATAGATAACTCTAAAAAAAATAAAAGACATACATATGACCAACAGGTATGTGAAAAAATGTTCAGCATCACTAATCATTAGAGAAATGCAAATCAAAACAATAATGAGATATTATCTCACCCCAATTAGAATGGCTTCTATCAAAAAGACAGGGAATAACAGCCACTGGTAAGGATGTGGAGAAAGGGGACTCCTTGTATACTGCGGGTGGGAAGGTTAATTAATACAGCCACTAAGGAAAACAGTATGGAGGTTTCTTTAAAAACTAAAACTAGAGCTACCATATATCCAGCTGGGTATATATCCAAAAGAAAGGAAATCAATATATCAAAGAGATATCTGTACTTCCATATTTATTGCAGTTGTATCCGTAAGAGCCAAAATATGAAATCAATATTTGTGTCCATCATTGGATAAAAGGATAATAAAAATGTGGCATATATACAATGGAATATCATTCAGCCATGAAAAATGAAATCCTGTGATTTGCGACACAGATGAAACTGGAGATCATTATATTAAGAGAAATAAGCCAGACACAGAAAAACAAAAACAAACATTATATGTTCTCACTCATATGTGGGAACTAAAAGAGTGCATCTCATGAAGATGAAGAGTAGATTGGTGGTTACCAGAGGCTGGGTAAGGTAGAGGAAGAGAGGGATGAAGAGAGATTAATCAGTGGGTACAAATATAGAGTTAGAGGAAATAAGACATAGTGTTTGTTAGATCAGGTGGGTGACTGTATTTAACACTAATCAATTGTACATTTCAAAATAGCTGCAAGAGAATAATTATAAAGGATTAATATTTAAAGTGTTGGATGTCCCAATTACCCTGATTTGATTATCTGAATGTATCATGTTATCGCAAGTACCCTGAAAAAATATATATTTCTTATATACCAATAAAAATAAAAAAATTGATCATTGAAAACAAGATTATGGTCTCAACGGATTGCCATAATAATTTGTGTATCGCTCATTGAAAGATTAATTATACTAATAGTCTTAAAAGAATATATCAGTAATAATCTTAGCTCTGTATTAAAATTTCAGAACATTTGTTACACTCATTTGCTAAACATTTACTAGATGCTATTATTTGTGGTTAGTAAAAAAGAATGAGCGGAGTTCCATTTTATTGACTATTTACATTCACACACACAGGCATGTGTACACCCAGTACCACATTTCTGCATGTACACAACATTCTTTCTCAGTGTGTTCCAGGGTGGGAAAAAAAATAACGCCCACAGCAGGGAAATATTAAAAGCATATTCATGAGTCAGAATTCTGTTTTTAGTTCCATTGTGATGGGTAATTGTTTGTTACCATAAGTAAGAGCATGTGCCTTGGTTGCAGTTTTCAGCATGGGGAAATATTAACTATGCATATCCCTCTGTGAAATGCAAGCTCTTTTGAATTACTTCTAAGTAACTCTAGCACGGTATCACTTAGTATCAGGCATTGATTACTTACATAGGCACAGAAGGCTTTATTTCACCAAAAATAAACAACAAACATTGTCAATAGAAGTAGTACAGTGGTCCAAACCACTGGACAATCACAAGATAAGCTCATTAGGAAGTTTCCAGTCACCTTTATTTTTTTTCCAAGATGGATGATTGATCTAAAAATCAAATTCCAGATGTTTTCTTATGCCCTTCAGGGTTATGCATTTGATCCAAAACAGCCAATTCTTTAGAAATTTATTTTAGAGTAAACAACCTGTCATGGGCAGAATGCCAAGTAATTCTGTTGAAACTAAAAGAACACTTTGCTTGGTCATTGAATAAACGTGTTAATTATTCTTTTCTGCCACAGATTTTAATCTAACTTTGGTTCTTCACTCTGGCATATCTGAAATGCTGATTATAAATCTAAAGAACCAGAAATGTAAAGCTGATGGCTATAATACTCAATTTATAGTATCTAATACTGACAACATAGGTCTTCCAGAAGTGGCTCATATTGATTTTGCGATAGAAACCTCCAGAAAGAACATAAACATCATTCTACACACAATATTCTAGAGATTTTTTAAAATGTGAGGACCCAAAGCAATCTACTCTGAGTGTGACTGATGTCCTCATTGCCCTTGTCTGGGAGCTGGTGGCCTCCTGGTCTGTTGTCACGGCCCGTTGCTAAAGAGTTAAACCTATTGGCATGTGTGTCATACCCCTGCCCAACGGTCCCTTAAGCAAGCCACAAATCTTCCTTGCTCTGGATGACAGTTAATGAACTGTAAAAGTCTTGCACCAATATTTCTACTTCATCTGCAAGCTCAAAGAAGGCAAATTTGTTTTTCACCCTCGAAAAGAACCCGCTGTATTTCTCAGGCAGACAAAAATGATTTGCTTGTGTGGATCTCTTTTTAGTTAGGAGAATATCTTTGGAGCTTGTAAATTTGATTCAGAAAAAGTCACAAGCTTCTAATTATTTCAGGATGTTTTATGTGTCTGGAGGTGTTTTATTAGTCCAACTATATTGCAAGCTCTTCTAACTAACTCTGTGACCTTGAGCAAGCCACTTAACCTCTCTGGGCTTATTTCCTTTCTGTAACATGAGGATTACAATACCTGGTGTTTCTACCTCACAAATTTCCTTAGAAAAATCAAATGAGATGGTCACTATTATGTTTTCTTAAAGATCATTTAAAATGACTCAATTAAACATAAAATTAATTCTCAAGAGCTTTAAATTACATTCATCATAATGCAACTTATGTATATACATATATATATACATGTGTGTATATATATCTCTATGTGTATTTAGATATATATGATATATACCATGTATTTAAACACATATATATTCCATATATATATTCCTTCACCCACTGAACAGGTTCTATGAAGTATTGTTTTAACAGATTAAGCAAAATGAAATATAATGACATGAGAAGGCAACTGATTAGAAGCAAGTGTAACAATACATTTTAAGAAGCATTTACTGCACATTCTGGGATAATTGCTTTAGGCATATCCCTAGTCATATACTTTGCCTTAACTTTTGGCTTGAGCCACTGCATAAATTCTAATGTCCTTCTGCATTGTTGCCTTAGTTGCATTCTGTTTAATATTTACCACAATGGTACCATTAGAAATGCTGCTAGCATTTTATTCCATTTCTCATTTATCCTTCTGTTATTTTAGAAAAAAAACAAAACAAAACTGTTTCTTTCAGTTTCTCCTCTCTTTTCCCAGGTGGCACCACCTCTTGCCTTAGGCAGCTGGGATGGGCAGCACAATATTCCTGAAGCAAGTGTTCAAGTCGATTGTTGATACATACTTGTTAGCAGCTGATGTTTTTGAGAATGCTGCTAACTTCACTACAAAATTTATCAAAATAATTCCTGGGTCTCTTTTAAAGTGGATTGAGCTCCAGCTTGTGCTGGAGAACTTCATCAGTGTAGGTTTTACAGGTTCTGTGACCAGTCCAATCACAACTTTCAGTTGTGGTATAACAGATCCACCAGCAGAAGGGATTCTGTGCATTTACCGTAGAATCCAAAAGAGCTTCTTGTATGGCAGGACTGTCTTCCAGTTGCTGGCTCTGTGTCTTCAAAATGATGATATTAATAAAGGTTTTGTCATTGTCTGTCTCTTCTTTCAAAATTTCTTCATTCGCTTTTTTAAAAATTCACTATGATGCATACTTTATAGAGGTTTGCTTAGTTTTTACTTACTGTCCTTTTTTTTTGTTGTTGTTGTTCCAGGATCTCATCCAGGAGACCACATTCCACTTAATTGTTATGTTTCCTTAGGTCCCTCTAGACTATGACAGCTTCTTGGACATTCTTTATTTTTGATGACCTTGACAGTTTGAGGGGTAGAGTACTGGTCAGGTATTTTTATAGAGACTATCCCTCAATTTGGATTTTTCTAATTTTGTTCTATATGATTAGGTTGGGGTTATAGGTTTTTTGGAGGAAGAGCATAGGGGTAAAAATACCGTTAGCCTCACTGTATTATCCTTCAGTATCCCCCTAGATCATATCAAGGGTATACATATGATTCATTTGACTTAGCTTGATCACCTGGCCAAGGTAGTGTTTGTCAGGTTTCTCTATAGTAAATCACTGCCTGTTCCCCACTCACCTTTCCATACTGTACTCTTTGCAAGGAAATCAGTATAGATAGCTCACACTTTTGGGGGGGAGTTATGCTCCACACACTAGAGGTAGAGCATTCATGTAAATTACTTGGAATTGTTCTTCTCAGAAGATTTGTCCCTTTTACTCCAATTATTTATTTTTAAAATCATCTATATCTGCATGGACTCATGGATATTTATTTTATACTTTGGGTTATAATTCAATACAACCTTATTTATTTTGGCACTCAAATTGATCCAGAGTTGGCCATTAGGAACTCTTATTGTTGTCTCCTATTGACATGCCCCATTACTATGGCCCCATCTCCACCCTTTTCCTCTTTTCCTTTACCCTGCCCTTCCCTACTTCCTCTCTCTAGCCCCCCTTTCTCTTTCTTCCTTAGCACTTTCTTACTTTTTGGCAGTATAAGGTGCTGGTCCAGGCTTATCTTCGGTGTTTCCTTCACCAGTCGTAGAATAGGCAATTTCTTCAAGGATCCCTGGTTCCTTTCATTGCAGAATGGTGTAAAGAATCAAGACTTGGGCACTAGGTGTGCTGTAAAGGTATTATTTCTTTTGGGCTTTCTTAGCTGACAGAGGAAAGAATGACATGTGTATGTGCTAACCTGTATACATATACCTATTTACAAATATTTATACATTTAAATACATTAAGCTGAAAATGAGCACATTCTTTTTTTTTTTTTTTTTTTTTAAAAACAGAGTCTCTGTTTTCATGCTGGAGTACAGTGGCATGATCTTCTCTTGTGCAACTTCTGATTCCTGGGCTCAAGTGATCCTCCCACCTCAACCTTCCAAGTAACTGGGACTACAGGTATGCAGCACCACACCCAGCTACTTCCCATGTTTTTTGTAGAGATGAGGTTCCATATGTTGCCAAGGCTGGTCTTCGACTCCATCTTAAGTAATCCTCCTGCCTTGGACTCACAAAGTGCTAGGATTCTAGGCACAAGCCACCACACCCAGCAGAGATGATTCTAACATGTTTAATCCATTACCATATGAGTCATTCTAGCCTCCTCCACTTGCCTGTAATGTCTGTAGGAAAGACTTTATCAGTTAGAACACAGTGCTTGTGTACAGTTTCTTTTGCCTTTAGTCTTAAGGTCTCTGCTTATTTCCAAAGTTGCTTAAATCAGCACCTTTTCTCTATACCTCTTTCAGTGAGGTTGTTTCATATTCTTATAACACAGTTGATTGTCCCTATTTTGCATTCCATCCTGTAATTTCCTGACTTCATTAATGATTTTTTAAAAATTGTCTTTATCCATTTATACACTTTCTAAACGATAGTTTCTTGGCCTTCTCAGGCAGCAACGCATATATGTGTTACTACTTCTTGACGTAAAAAGTCAAGTACAAAGCATGTTGCTTTTTGTATTAAGCTGTGCTTTTACTTGTAGACAAGAGAATCCACTTTAGCTTGTTTGAAATATATTATTAATAATAACAACAACAGAAGCACAACAACCATAATGTAACATTAATATGTTTACCATGTGTCAGGGCATTCTAAAAACTTTATCTATATTAACTCTTTTATATGGTATAAAACCCTGTGAGATAGCTACCTATTTGACCTACTTTTCAGATAAGGAAACTGAGGCATAAAGCAGTGAGAAAACTTGCCTGAGGTTGCACAATTATTAAGTGGCAGAGCTGAGATTGGAGCCTTGGCTACTTTCTCTAGCTCTCAGAGTCATAAAAAGGACTAGAGGGACAATTCTAGCCTGATTTCCAGTAATAACTCCTGAAAACACCCTGAGGAACTGGCCACTGATCCCAGGACCCCACTGCTCTATCCATGATTGCAAGTCGCCTCTGCTGCTTTCCCCACTTCCAATCACAGAAACATGTGGCATCTGCCACCCTCTAGGCTGCAAAACGGAAATCCTATTCCTGCTGTTCCCTCACTTCCAAATCATAGGCCCTTGCAGATAGGTCTGGTTGAAAGAACCTAAATCACATGCCTGAACCTTAGTATCTCAAGAGACTTAGACTTGTACTGTTACAGTAGAACCATCATATTCTTAGTGCTGCTCCAGTGGGTAATCGTTTTTGTAATTAGCTAAGCAACAAGAAAATAAAACATTGTGTTTTGGATTCTCATAACAATTCTAGTTCTAGATGAGGAAGCCAAGGCACACAGAGTAAGATAACTTTTCCAAGGTCACACAGCTAGTAAATGGATAAGTCAAGTTTTGAACCTGATAGTCTATTGTAAAAAATTAAGCTGTTAATCGCTCAGCAATATTTCAAACTATTTGTCTAGATAGTGAAGTAATGCAAAATGGTGCATAGGCAAGAGATTTTGCTTTCTTTTTCTGTTATTTTATTTCTGGTAGGTTAGCTACTTCAGCTGAGGGCTGTCTCCTAAATTCAAAAGCCTGCAGACGCCACCTCCCAGGCTGGGCACCACCACAGCCCTTGGTACTGCACCTTACAAGCTTGAGAACATGAGACAGAAAGTGCTTAGAGGGGCCTCTGGCAGCTTCTTGGTTACAGAGCTGCTTCTACAGCTCTGGCCTCCCATTATGAAGCAATTTAAAGCATTCAAAGTGCTTTAAGGTTATAAAATGTTATCATCACTAGCAATAATTTTGGAGGGGCAGGGATAGTGCTTCCTTATCACTTTTGACTTCCCTATAGTGCCCACACATTTGCAACTAGTAGGTCCTCAATCACTCCTTGATACAAGAGGCAATAAAGAAAAAATATCACGAACTCCTGTCAAGGGCTGCAGCATGCTGCAGGATGTAATTTGCCTGAGCCCTGGCCTCTCCTTACCAATCTTGAGTTTGCATCCTGGGAGAATGGGTGAGGCTACTATAGAATCACGAGATTTGCTGTCTCTCTCAGTCCCTGTGCGAGGCTTAGAATTCAGCTGGGAGTAAGAGGTTACTCACTTGTCCCTATGTGAATTAATCACTTTTGTGGCCAGCCTCATCTCATTTAGTTGGCTTTCATCTCATGCTCCTCCTCACTGTCTTCTTCCCATTAGCTGCTGTGTGCATGGGGAATGCCAACCAACCTTCACAATGATCCCAGTTAAATGGAATCAAGAAGGGAACTATACTGGCTACAGAAATCACAAATAGCATTACGTATTCAAATATCAATGGGTTTTGGATTATTTGTGCCACTGCATACCTAAATTTCTCTCTCCTGCGTATATAACCCGCAAGACATCTAAAGCCCCGGGGTGGGGTTGGGGATGGTCTCCTTAGTGGACTCCAATCCAAAGCACATGTTAGAGGACTACTCCTTTCACCTGACCCAACCATCTCCTCCTTTTACATTTCAACCTCCTCCACCCCTTCTAACTCTAGGGGAGAGTTTCCAGAGGGTCAAAAGTGTGATATATTCTCACTTTTTTTTTTTTTTTGAGATGGATTCTTGCTCTGTTGCCAGGCTGGAGTGCGGTGGTGTGATCTCGGCTCACTGCAATCTCTGCCTCCCATGTTCAAGCAATTCTCCTGCCCCAGCTTCCCAAGTAGCTGGGACTACAGATGTGTGCCACCATGCCTGGCTAATTTTTGTATTTTTAGTAGAGACAGGGTTTCACTATGTTGTCCAGGATGGTCTTGATCCCTTGGTATATTCTCACTTTAAGGACAGGTCCAGATTAGGAATTCTACAGATCCTGTGTACACTTTGTGGTTGATTGTATTATTTCTCTCAGGTATGTGCTCTCTCCTTCTCTATCAGAGGATTATACACACCCATTCATGGCCATGAGACTTGTAGTCCTCCTAAGGGAGCGGCTTACATCCCTCCTTACTTGGCCATGTGACATGCTTTGGCGTAAGGGAAGTGAGCAGAAGTGTCATCAGCCTTGTGTGAGCAGATGCTTTAAGAGGCACCATGGGTTCCATGAATTCTCCCGCTCTGTTTCCTCTTCCACAAGCATGCCATGTCCCGAATATGGACTGCTTCTTCAGCCTGGCTCTTAGAGAGAGAAAACATGGGGAACAGGGCTGGGAAGAAGCATCACAAATGACCTGCAGCTGCCAACAATTAAAATTCATGAGCAATAAATGCTGGTTGTTATAAGCCACTGGAATTTGGGAGTTCATACTGCAGTAAAACTGATACTCTCATGTATAATTCAAACTAAGAACTATCCTAAAGGTTAGGGATGCCCAATAAATTATGACTTTTCTCTCCCAACCACAATGGTTACTTCAAAGATTTATTGAAACTCACTGAATAGCAATTTATTTATAACATCTGTTTCTTCATTTTGTTATGGCCACCTGCTATGTGTGTGCGAGTGCTCCAAACATGAGCTCAGTACCCCTTTTGGATAATCTTGAAGAAAGCATGCTTAAATGGACAAAAGAAACACTTCCCAGGAAGTCAGGATACCCAGTGGCTTATGTATTAATCAGCTTTTTGTGATTTTCAGCAAGTAATAAAACCTGACTCTTACTCAGATGATTCGTTTTTTAAAAGCAGCAGCTTAGACCAAATAACTTCAGGTTTGATTCAGCTATAAAATTTATAAGGTCTGGGGGGGAAATAAATAATGCCCCATTTCCCTACCCATATTTGGAAGCTATTGTAAAAGAGCCACACTCGGGAATTATAGATGATGGAGATCAAAATAGGTTTTATTGTGATAAAAGCTCTACTGGAGGACATGGCTCAGCATGCAGCTAAAGCAGCTGCTAACCCTCCTCTGAATTTATCTTTCTTCCTCAAATTGTGTGCCTTCCCTTGCCATAAGGCTGGTACAGAAGAGCGTGTGCACTGCCTGCAGATGCCTGCAACCAACCACAGAAGGGGATAAGCCCAGGGCTCTCACCCTCTGCTCCCAAACTTTCCAATCATTTGTCACTCTTTCTACCCTCTGTTGGGGAAAATGGGTTAATGTAGATAGGGGTAGGGCTGCTACTCCTCACTTGGGAACATGCATCTTGGGAAAGGAGGTTCCCCCAAGAGAATTCTATAAATCTGTAATTTGAAAGCAGGTTCAGAACATAGTGGAAAGAATTCGTGGCTGAAAGACCTATACTCAAACCTGGGTTCATCACAGACTTCTGTAATTTCATGCAGGTCAACTCACCTCTCTAGGCCTCAGTTTTCCCCTCTGAAAAATATGGATAGCAAGAATACTAGCACTGCCCACCAGATACGATTGTTCTGTGAATCCAGTGAGACAATATGTGTGCAAAAGTTTTGAAAATGATGCACTGTATAAGATAAGGGTAAAGTGAAAAGGATATACTATCAAATCATGGATATTAGGGACTGTATAGCTACAATTTCTAGCCACAATTTTAGCTTTACTAAGAAAAGCAAATCAGAGGATGGAGGCAGTTCTTAAATGCTATGCTCGGGTTTCTGGACACACTGCCCAACATCCTTTTCACCCCACCATCATACTGATGGTTCCTGAGTCACACCTGGAAGCCAGAGACTCCAGTTCCAACAAAAATTCTATTTTGTTCCAGCTTCCGGGGCAGCCAAAAGCTGAGTCCACTACAGTTCCCCTGTGTTGCATTGTTCTTCTCCCCTTGGACAGGGATGGGCAGTTTCTGTCCTTTTTGGGTGCTCTCTTCCTTCTCAGTAAAGTGAGTAGGGGTAACAGGCTAGAATGCTCTGCTAGGGGAGAGTCAGGAGCAGGAAACCCACGAGCTCCCCTAGGCTCTGCCTTTGCTCAGCTTTCCACAATGCTTTTGGCATTGCCATAAATTAACATTTTCCAAATTGCCAAATTAACATTTTCAGATTGCCAGTTCCTCAAGACACTCAAACTCAAAGTGTCTGTGGTTAAATTAGTTTTGGAAAGGTTCTATGTATAATTCCCCTCTTTGAGAGTTTCAATATCTATTGACATACCAAAGGCCCTTAAAAGTCCTATAAATCCTCTAACAAACAAAGGTTGTTTATTATTTGCTGTTGTTTAACCCAGGACTTGTAAAATGTATTTAGCATTGAAACACTTTTCAAGAACCACTACCAACATCCTGGTTTCATGTGTTGAGTGAATCTGACCTTCCAAGACCCCATACACACTTCACCCCCATGAAAGGAAGGTGGGGAGAGTTTTCAACCTTGGCTGTGCACTGGAGCCACCTGGGAAGCTTCTAAAACACCCAATACCTATACAGCTCCCAAACTAATTAAATGAGCATCTCTGGGGTTGGGTCCCAGGCATCAGTACCATGTAAAGTTCCCTGAGTTCCAGTGTAAGGCCAAGGCTGAGAACCATTGGATTAGAGGAAAATGCTTTGGTGATAACTTTCATTGCCATTGCCTTCCAAGGTAAGGTGAGTTAGCTTTTCACATAGTAGGGCCAGGCTTATTATTATTTTTTAAATTAATTAAGTAATTCATTTTTAAAATATACTGTAAGTTCTGGGGTACATGTACAAAACATGGTTACATAGGTATACAGGTGCCATGGTGGTTTGCTGCATTCATCACCCCATCATCTACATTTGGTATTTCTCCTAATGCTATCCCTCCCCTAGCCCTTGAGCCCCCTGCTATCCCTCCCCTAGTCCCCCACACCCCAACAGGCCTCAGTGTGTGATATTCCCCTCCCTGTGTCCATGTGTTCTCATTGTTCAACAACCACTTATGAGTGACAACATGTGGTGTTTGGTTTTCTGTTCTCGTGTCAGTTTGCTGAGAATGATGGTTTCCAGCTTCATCCATGTACCTTCAAATGACATAAACTCATAATTCTAAATGGCTGCATAGTATTCCATGGTTTATATGTGCCACATTTTCTTTATCCAGTCTGTCATTGATGGGCATTTGGGTTGATTCTAAGTCTTGCTACTGTGAACGTTGGTGCAATGAATAAACATGTGCATGTGTCTTTATAATTGAATGTTTTATAATCCTTTGGGTATATACCCAGTAATGGGATTGCTGGGTCAAATGATATTTCTAGTTCTAGATCCTTGAAGAATCGCCACACTATCTTCCACAATGGTTGAACTAATTTACACTCTCACTAGCAGTGTAAAAGTGTTCCTATTTCTCCACATCCTTCCCAGCATCTGTTGTCTCCTGAATTTTTTTAATGATCACATTCTAACTGGCATGAGATGGTATCTCAATGTGGTTTTTATTTGCATTTCAATAATGACCAGTGGATGATGAGCTTTTTTTCATATGTTTGTTGGCCTCATAAATGTCTTCTTTTGAGAAGCGTCTGTTCATATTCTTTGTCCACTTTTTGATGGAGTTTTTTTTTT
>CAUYLG010020691.1:0-17213 GCA_963573385.1 Cacajao melanocephalus
TGCAATGAACATTTGTGTGCATGTGTCCTTATAGTAGAATGATTTATAATCCTTTGGATATATACCCAGTAATGGGATTGCTGGGTCAAATGGAATTTCTATTTCTAGGTCCTTGAGGAATCGCTACACTGTCTTCCACAATGGTTGAACTAATTTACACTCCCACCAACAGTGTAAAAGTGTTCCCGTTTCTCCACATCCTCTCCAGCATCTGTTGTCTCCTGATTTTTTAATGATTGCCATTATAACTGGCATGAGATGGTATCTCAATGTAGTTTTGATTTGCATTTCTCTAATGACCAGTGATGAGCATTTTTTCATATGTTTGTTGGCATCATGTATGTCTTCTTTTGTAAAGTGTCTGTTCATATCCTTCGCCCACTTTTGAATGGGCTTGTTTTTTTCTTGTAAATTGAGTAGTCTTTTAAATGGAAATATAGGAAGATGTGGTAACAGAAATTATAAGAAATTTAGTCTTCGAATCTGGAACCTCATAAAAATGATGTAATCTAATCCAGAATGTTCATGTGTTCCTATGTTTCAAACATGTGCTTTGAAGGAGAAAAACCTTAGGAATGGTGGAAAGAAATGCTTTCTGGTAACATCAAAGATTGCTTCTTCACAAGTCTTGAAACTACCACAAATATAAGCTAACCTCAAACTAAGAAGTTATGCTGGATGATACAGTCTGCCTCATGAGCAATGAACTAATACAGTTTTATTATGATGTTTCTTTAATTTAGAACATTAGTTACTAGTCAGATACAAGTTTCAGGGGAATAATATACAGTAAGGATTGTTTATAATTTATCTTCTGCTCAAGAACGTATTAGAAACTGTAAATAAGACCCTCATAATACAAATTTCATTTTAGCAAACCTCATTTTCTACCTACCATACACTGAACTTCTGTAATATACCAGCTAGTCAATTTTGGCAATTCAACTAATTATAAATTGAACTAACAATTAAATGAATCTATTAAATGATATTCATCATTTTATGGCAAGCACTCAGTTAATTGTGCATTTCAAATTAAATTTATATTTTCTCTGAACATACTTTTAGGTTTAAAGATTATAAAGTGACCATTTCAGACTTTTGGAGTTTATTGTCCCTATTTAAAAATTAGTCTGAATAAATGAAGCATACAGTAGGAATTCACCTGGAAATATATTGTTCAAAGACATTTCTGGAGATGTCCTTGTAGCCTTGCAGAGTCTTTCTTTGTTGCCTACAAGCTTTTCCCCAATTAAATATTCTATCAGTGCTGTGGGTATACCTGTTTTTATAGCTTCTGATATCCGGGATCTAGTATCTGCTTCTGTCACAGTTCTATTTATTTCTTCTGTATGTCTTGCCCCTTAGGAAGAAAATATATTTTATGAAAAATACTTTTCTTCTACCCTTGGGAGCCCCAGAAAAAGAAGCACTAGGTTGGGATGGCCTGTTACATATTGTTTACGGCAGTATCCAACAAGCAACATTTTGTATGTCTACATATGGTATAAGTCTGGTTTTAATTCGGCCCTTGGGATATCAATCCAATAATGCTGCCAAAATATACTCTTCTAGGTTCAGTGATAATAGAGTCTGAGGACAGCACACTTCCAAGCTTTTCAGCTTATAGATGGCTTAATTTTTCTACATATTTTATACATATGCATAGTGAAAGATATGTAAATAGTATTTGTGACTTTATTTAATGCTTAAGCCCGAACTCTGATGTATTAAGTAAATGTTTGTTTGCTTTTACTAATAGAATTATGGCTTTACTATTTTGGTGTATTTTTCTTTTGTTTATGGTGCAATCAAATATATGCGACATCTGTAAGGTGTTTGAACTTTTTCAAACACAGGTACACTTTTTTTTTTTTGTAACTCAAATGCTTATTTTATACAGTGAAATATGAAATGTCCAAACACGTTGTAATGTCCCATTAGAACTGTTGCTTTCTCTGGATCTGTTTCAGGGTTTTTGGCCCAAGCATAAAAAGGTGTTCACTGATTTTACAAGCCAAGCCTGACATATGTTTTTTACAGAACTCTAGAAGGGAGTAAAGAAAATTGTTCATATTTAGTTCACCACAATGCCTTGGGGAAGAACAAGGGTGCTCACCAAGTCTGTATTACACTTAATGCTCTAGCCTCTGCATCAAGTTTTTATTTTGTGGGTTTTTTTTTTCTAGATTGGAATGTTAATTATTACTACAAGTATATCACTTATATGTCTTTACTTTAAATCTTGAATGATTGTGAACAGAGAAGTAGACTAAATTAACATAGCTCCCATTAAAATGCAAACTATGTACAGTTTTTTTTCTCACTGCCATGTAATCAAAAGGACAGAATAGCAACTATAAATGGCTTTGCAGTCTTTTTTTCCATAATACCTTTAGTTTATTTCTGCACTTAAAATAGTAAATAATCACTTAAAATCAGATTCCCCAGACTTGTCACTTCTTATTGAAAGCCGAAATAAACCAGATGAAACAAAGATTGTTTTTATTCATAAAACATTGTTTCTCACTCCAAATCTAATAGTATCAAAACATTTTAATTCAAATATATTGCTTGTAATTTTGTTACAAACTCACAGAACTATTCATATAGATCAAATAAGACAGTATTTAAACAGAGCTGTATTTGTAGACTGAGTAATGACAAATTCAATATTCTTTGCCTTATAGTTACAGCCCAAACTAGGTGATGTAGGCACTCCCCTCTAATGTCAGTAATTCATTTCTGAAAATCAGTTTTGTGTGAAAATAATTACTAGACGTCCATTCCATATTGTATCAATGGGAGAAAGTATAATGCATTGCATGTCAATCTCCAGTCTTCAACCAGTTATCTAAAACGTGTATGCATAAGTAACAAACTACCATGTTAGAATGTTAAATGGTTTAAAACATTAGTTCCTGATGACCAAAAGAATAATACGTGTTGTTTTAAAAAAGCAGTAAATACAGTACGCTGTATAGTTTGCACTACTTACCATCAGCATTTATGATAGGGCATTTCAAATGCAATATAATAAACGTATTTAGAAAAAATGTAGTTGTACAAAATATAATGAAATTATCTAAAAATATAGAATGACAAATGAAAACTAGGGGATTGTCTGGTTATCTCTTAATGCCTAATATTATCAATACTTACAGTTCTGTGGGTTGACTGAACTCTGCAGGATCCTTCTAGCTTAGGGTTTTTCATGTGGTGACAGTCAGATGGAAGCTGGTATTGTAGTTATCTAAAGGTGCAGCTGGATTGGATGTCCAAGATTGTTCATGCACACAGCTGGCAGTTAATACCAGCTGTTGGTCAGGACCTGGAACCGTCTAGTAAAGCACCTACACCTGATCTTCTCATGGTATGGTGACTAACTTCATATAAGAAACATTCCCAGAGCAAGCATTTAAAGACGTCCAAGCAGAATCTGTAAGCCTTTTTATTTAGCTTCAGAAGTCCCAGAACATTATTTCTGTTGCATTTTCTTAGTGACAAGTTTATTTTAAGATCAGCTCAGATTTAAAGAGAAGGAGATTTAGATTCTACCTCTGGGTGTCAGATGCAGCATGAGCATGTGCATATAAGGAAGGAAAATCATTTATGCTGAGTGTATTTGAAGATCATCCACCACAAAAATCAGCAAACTACAACTTGCACGCAAAATCTATGTTACCACCTGGGTTTTTAAATACAGCTTTATCGTTAACAGTGCCACACTCATTAGTTTACACATTGTCTATGTCTGTGTTCACTATATAAGGGCAGAGTTGAGTAATTGTGACAGAGAACATATGTCCCACAAAGTCTAAGGTACTATTAGACAAAAGTTGCTGAACCCTTCTTTAACAGCAATTTTCTGGAGCAAACTGTTATTAGCTGAGGTAGAGTCTTGAAGCTTTAAGAAAAGTTTGGAAATAAAGTGACAAAAAGAAGTAGATCAGTGTCACTGGGTGTGAAAGATAATGACACCAGGTGAAAAAGGAACATTTTAGGTAAACTATTAAGACTCAGAGGCTCCACCTTAGATTTTTTATTATTTTGGTGTTTCTATTGATATTCCTAAGCAAAAAGATCTTGAAATATTTTTAGCGGATTTTGCAAATTCTTTTGAAGTTTAATACTTTTAGTGGATATAAGACTTTGCTAAATCCACTAAAAATATTTCAAATGCAGCTTTGCTCACATTCTTGTATGTGTGTGTGTGTTTGAAATTCTGTGAATGTTGTTATAAAGGACATCAGACCATTTTAAAAGAAAGGCCACACATGGTACATTCAAAAACAATGCTTATTGTTGTATAATCCACCCTTCTTCAAGCTAATGGTGCCTTCTGTTTTGATTGACTGTTCTTTGAGGTTTTTTACACCATGATCTTCTTCAGACTAGGTGAAACCTAAAAGCTTTTCAAGGTTATTTCTTTGATATCTTCAAAGCTAGTTACTATTGCAAGAGCAAAACTTTTCCTTTTGGCACCGACTATCTTTTCAAAGCTTTTGAAATTAACCACAATTGCAGAATCTGTTTCTTCTGTATACTGTTCATCATTCATGGAGAAACTCTTTGCCATGCCTTACCAATGATCCCTAATATTTTTTTATGTAAAAGCGTTTCCAAAGACCTTTCAGTGAAGCTTCCTGATTGACAATCACACTGTAGACCACATATTGTTTGCATAGGCAAGTAAGTACAAGAAACTATAAAGGAGGCAATAGCATACTAGTTCGTAAGATACATTAGAGAGGTTTTGTTTGGGAGGAGGAAAACCACCTGAATGTTGTCACTGCGTATTACAACACCGTGTGGTTGTCTAGGAATATTGTCAATAATCTGTAAAGCCTTCTTTGTGAGATTTTATTTGGCTGTTTTCTCCTTCATGTTGCACAGTTACTAGAATTGTAAGTAATTTACAAAAACCTTCTCATCAACTAGTGTTGATATTGAAATTCCAGACAGATGATATTTTGAACATTTTTTGAGTGCAGAGGTTTACAAAATCATCATTAAAAAAGGTTGAATCTCTTCTGGAGGCTTTGTGATCTGATGCTTTCTTCTCCTATAGTAAATTTAATGCTGAGAAAGATATACACTTTCAAAACCAAAATTTGTTTGGCCTTTTTTTTTTACATTGAATGATTGTTCAGTTGTATAGACTCCTTTATCAATACTTTTTTGAAATTAGATGGTAATGTGATGTTCACCTCACTGTCAGCTGTAGCTGCCTCCCCTGTTGTCTTGGTATTGTGGAATACGGCTTAAATATACTGCAAAACTCAGGGCTTCCTCCTTTATTAATTCATCTTTCTCTACTACATTCCTCCCCTTAAGCTTCTCAAGCATGCTCACATTCTCCCAGATCAACACAGTACAGAAAATAGTGTCTTGATCACTTTAGCTTAACATCTACTTTTCCAGGTTATTCTAAGCTTTCCTAACATAGAATGCTGTATTATTTCCCCCACTGCATGCATTTCTACCAAAGTGCTTTATGACATTTGCTTTTTTTTTTTCCACTCCTTATTATGATAGTACTCAAGGTAATGATTAAATAGTGCAGTATGCACATGATGTCTTTGGTGGGCTGGCTGTCGATTGTAAAAATATTATTAACTTCATTTCTCTTCTATTGTAATCACTCTTCATACTCTTCCCTAAATTTTTCATGTTTTTTCAAAAATTTTTTCAAACTTATGAAGACATTTTATAACATGAGGCTAAAACAAAGGCTACATATAAGTATACATTGCAAAAATAAGTTTAGGACATTGTACAGCTGAGGGAAAATAGTTACACTAAGTGTGATCCTGTGATGACCCTCTTGGTGCTAGCAACATTTGATATTCACATCTTTTTATTAGCATTCAAAATACCTTTTAAAATATCATGTGATTTTGCTATTTTACCGTTAGATTTCAAATGTAACCTGAGACATTACTTCCACATAATTTTGTAAACATATTTCAGTTTGGAGTTTTATACATACACATGCACACAAACACATACACCAAAAAGACCCTCCAAACTTAATAAAAACATATTATTATATATGTGTATATCTATGTGTAATATCTATGTTTAAACTTCAAAATTAAATTAAGCTTATATTTATATATATTCAAACTTTGAAAATTATATGTAAACATATGCATACATAGATGTTTACATATGTATTTAAACATATATATGTACATCTATGTACATTTATGTATATATAATTTTTTCTTCAACAGGCATCAGTTGAAAAACCTATTGCTGAGATATACTTATAGTCTAAGAAAACTTGATATTAAAATCTAGCTGTTATTTCAACAGGATTCACTATATATATACCTACATAATTTTTGTTAACAAAGGAAATGTTTATTTAAAAAATGACAATTTATGAAATTATATATAACCATTATTTTAGATACATTACTTTCACTTCATTAGAAATTAACATTTGTTGCACTAAAATAATCTTTAAAAGATTAAAAAGAGAGACATGTCCTTTATTATACATAGAAGGAAAAACATATGTATAAATACACCTAATTGTGCCAGTAATATCTGAGACTAAAAGTCAAAAAAATCAGAGTACCTTTCTTCTTTTTGTCAATAAAGTATTTTAACCAAATATGTGGTAAATACTCCTACCTGTCCACCAAATTGCATTTTATTTTTCTTTCTGTGGAATAGAATTAGAGCCAAGCACATGACTGGACCCCACTCCCATCCTCCTGAAAGTGAATATGGCCACATTACTAAGTTCCTCCAATGTAACAAATGTCAAGGCTCTGATCAGGGCGTATGTGCCCATTCGAGTCTGACTTTCTGCTTTGCCTCTCCAGAAGTGGCAGGTGACAATGTCACAGGAAAGCATGGAGCCCAAAATTTCTTGTATTACCCTATGAAAGACAGCTGCCTACCAGCCAGGAATGTCTGTTTTGGGTCATTATGTGAACAACAAATAAATTACTGCTGTGTTTATGTCATTAAGCATTTTGAGTTCTGGTAGTTAACTGCAGTTCAGCTCACCTTTACTAATACAGAAGCAATTTAATACATTGAAATTTTTGTGCAAAAACACCAAAGATTTGTAAATATTTTACTTATTAAGAAAGTAAGAATTTTAAAAATCAGTCATTAAAAAAATTAAACATGTAGAGTTCTAAGTTTGTTATAACCTCTAAATATGCTACACTTTTTATTTTTATTTTGGCTCCTTGGCTGGGAATATTGACTATATGGTATGGTGACTATATTTTCTACCACTTTTTATTTTATTTTTTGTTTTGTGTTTATAGTTTCCCTCACAAAAATTATGAAATTTTTCAGAGTAACATCATATATGTTTTACAAATGGTCCATCCCATCTAGTATATACTAGTTCCATGGTAGGTTCATAACAGATGCCATAAATGAAACTGAGAACATTGTTGTTGTATTTTTTTATCATTATACCCTCTCATATGTACCAGTCTTTGTCCATAATGTAATTCTATAAATAAGGATAATGACATTCATGTCAGGTATTAAAGCAAAAATGCATAATTTTCATACGGTCTTTACATTGTAAATGAATATACTAATATTATATATTTAAAAAATTATTACAACACTAGTTTATCTTGGGAGTTGCTTTGAGATATTTAACAATTTTCCCTCTGATAGTTAACACAAAAGTTGCAAAAGAACCAAGTGTGAATCTCAATGATCACACAAATTGTGTTATTTTAAATTACTTTATAACAGCTCATTATTATAGAATTAAAACAAAATGAATGTGAACAATATTACATTAGTATAATAACTTATTAAATTCTAATTTTCTCAGCACATTTCAAAAATTAGCTACTTTGAGAATAAAGCAGTTACAAATACATTGAATAGGTTTCCAATAGTTTCCATTTAGGCAACTTTGCATTCTAAACATAAATAGCATAAACATGCAAGCACATACTTTGAATGCATATATATGAAAATCAAAAACTTACTTTTAAATAACCCACCATAATCACAATACTGAAAATAATGATATAACATCAACCATTGAAAATGCAGTAAAAATTTTAATATTCTAAGGTTTATTTTACTTTTCATAAACTACTTCCCCAGTGTTAATAATAATTATTACCTGGACAAAACAGGATCCACATTATTTTTCACTTATGTGGTTAAATCACTCATTGAATCAACACATTATGAAACATAAACTGAGTCATGTGCCTTTTCCCTCAAAGTTCTAGTTTCATTAGTAATTAACATCATCTTTTACTTGTTTTAATGCTACAATTAGAAACATGCTTATATAATCAAACACTGCCTAGTGTATTGTGTAACTATAAATAAACAAACAATGTTCTTAGTTCTTTCCTTATGTCATCAGACACTGCATTTGATTAATAATATGAATAACTTAGCATCATCGTTTATAGAAAACTTGCTCTTCTGCTGTGTCATTTTCAGTGTCAGTGTTGGCATCCTGTTGAGTTAAATGGAAGAACATGCACACTGATGTCTTAAAAACAAATCAACAAAATTTAGAAAGAAATGACACGAAACAGCTAGACAGTTTGCCAAACATTCAGATGCCAAGAATTCTTTCCAGCAATCCATCTCCCTCTTTTACTAGAAGAAAATACGCAGGAGTAGGGACATTAGTCTTTTGAAATACTTTTCACCACATATACTTATGCTAGCAATTTTTGTTAAAGTTAGTGAAAAATCTGTAACAGACCCTAGGCACTATCACAGATACGCTGTTCTTGGATCCCTCTCTCAGGCCAGTAGGGCTGCAGTACTGGCTGGCACTCTGTTTGGAGAAGTTTTCTGGAATTTGAGTTGGTAATTCTTCATGCAGGTAATGCAAGCAATGCCTATGTTACCAGAGAACTAGGAAATATGGAATACTTGTCACTTATTCATTTTTAAATTTCTTCCCAAAAGTCATGAATAATAATGTGTACTTTCACTTTCTATGCATATTACTTTACTACCATCTATGTCTTTTACTTTTCAGTTTCTACAATCATATGAAAACATTCCAGGACCCTATATTTAGAGCTTTAATCTTACAGATTCTTTCTTATTCTTAAGGAAATTTACATTGCCCTCAGGTTTTCCCTAACACAATTTTCAAGTATGACTGGGGTAGGGAGAAAGGTAAAAGTTTTCATCTTAAATTTACTCAGGTTAAAAAAAAACTACACACAATGATGGCCAAGACAAAACACTCATTGCTGTAGCAATGTTTTTTTGTTGGTGGTGGTGTTTGTTTTGTTTTGATGGACTATGTAGTCTGCTATAAAAACAGACTGGGATTTTTTTCCCATTATATTTTAGGTATTGTCTTATATTAGAATTATTAAAATCTCAGTAGTTAATGATATAAGTTATATATTGGATCTGGAAAACAAGCATCATAATTTTTCAAATAATACAATATTAGGGTAGATTTTACAGTCTTTATGGAAATTAAATCTAAGTGGTTAAAGTCATTGAGTTGTCACTTTCATAAGGATGGCTAAAAAAAGGTCAGACAACCTCTCCTCAAACGACTGCATCTCTTCTATGTTTAATGTGTTCAGATCCTCAAAGTTATTCCATTCTGTTCTAACTATAAAAGTCTATGAGTATGGTTAAGAAAATGTAAACAAAAAGTAACATTTAAACTTTTATTATAAAAAGTATACTTTTATTATAAAATGTATTACTTTTTTATTATAAAAAAGTAATCATACATTTAATTCAATACATAGCTAGCATAGCTAGCAGCTATTAATATGATTATTTAACTTATAATAGATTTTTACATACTCTTCTTACCTTTTTTATAGCTCTACGAATACCCCAAAAATGAGTCACACTGCTTGTATGCATGTAACTTTGTAGGCTGTTTATAGAGATCAGTGATTTCCAACATTTGCAAAATATGTATTTTTGGTTGGCCCCAATTTTTTATACCAAGAACGAATATAAAAGAACTAAGTGAACGAAGCAAGTGATCAAGATTTAAGGAATTAGCAATAAGGAATTCATCACAGTATTATTTGTGATATGAAAAAGTTGATAATAGCCTAAAAGTAAAAAAGTTAAATAATCAGTAAAGGTTTGTTTGGTCACTAAAATGATATTGTACATATTTCTTTATATATGTGGAAAGATATTCATGTAGTATCAGGCAAACTTAAGCTTCAAAAATAATGTGTGGAATATAAGTCTACTTTTTATAAAATAAACATTAATATAAAAATGTCTGGGAAGATATACAATCTGTTGATTTTAAAAAGTAATGATCAGATGTCTAATACTAGAAATAACCCTCTGTTATAAAACTTAGTTGTAGCATATTGCATATTTACTTCACTCTTTTTCTGAATTACTATTATTATTATTATTGCTGGGAGTGAGAAATGCTTGATAATTAAATGCAAAATACTTTAACGTCTACTCACTGTTAAGGTAGAATTAACAAAACATTTATATGTATTCATGAGCTACAGCTTTTATCACATCACTAATAAAAAAGATTGCATGATGCCAGAAGAAAGACTGCTGATAAATTTGGCTTTAAGTAAGCAGTAAACGAAGGCATGTGAAGAGCAACAAATAAAATCGGAATCACAACAAAGAGTTATGTAGAACACTGAAAACTTCAGAATAAATATCTACTTAGATGAGTTGATTCACTGCACTCTGGATTTGTCCATTTGATTAAAAAGCACATTAGCTCAAAGAATAGCTCTTCTTGTTTTTTTTTTGTTCCATTGATCATAGTTTCTTTATTAAATATAGGAAGTTGTGCTTAGAGTTGTTTTAAATTTTGTCATGTCAATCAAATTGAGTTTAGGGGAAAATGTTTTGAAAAACTAAAATAAATTGAAATAAAACCTTAAAGAATCTCCTCTTCATTCACTGTGTGTTATCTTCCTGATAATACCACAGAGCTTATGACAAACTCTGAAGACCTGCTCCAGAGGTATGTCTGTCTAGTCCACAGTGTGTGAGCAGTGAATTGTGGGCACTTTTAGAGCTTAAACAAATAAACTTTGGAAGTGCAGTGAATCAATTCAGCCCACGTGGAAATGTCAGTGGTTGAAATCTTGGTAAAAATTAAGTAGTCTGAAATACTAAACTCATATGAAAATTTGTTTTACTTTAAACATCTTTTTGTCCTTTTGTACATCAAATACAGGTCATATACATTGCCTATATACTTGTAGATTAGAAAACTAATAACTAAGACTGTCAGCACTGTAAACTATAATTGTGATCAATATATATGATGGGTATAGTTGCTTTTTGCTTTTTCTTTTTTGAAAGCAGACACTGTTAACTGATCAGGTTACAAAACTAATCACAGCACACACCTTAGTTCATCCTTATAACTCTTTTTGATCCTTCTAAAGCTTTTGATCTGGTCTTCCCTGTTGTCACCTTCTCTGTCTTCTACAACAAGAGTGCCCTTTTTCTTTATTGAACATCCTAGAGAGGATGATTTGAAGGGCCACAGGTAGTTATCTACTTCTTTGGAGCGGTTTCCAAAGGTATAGATCTTACAAACGAGATACTCCTTGCTGATGATGCCGTATTTACCAAAAGATCGACTAAAGTGTTATCTGTCAAGGCAATTCTCTTCTTACTGATCTTGCCATAATCGTGCTTACAGATTAATTTATTTACTGACTTCAGGTTCGGGTATTCCCATGTAATATATGGTTCTACAATTCTCAGCTTGTTAATTAAAGCCTCATTGAGCTTAAAAAAGTTCCTTTCAACACCTGATGAAGCCACAGAAGTTGCAATACCTTTCGGACATTTGGACTCACACCATTGATACCTCTGATCCTGATGACAAATGCCAATTTGGGTTCTGCAGATACACAAAAGCTGTCAGTTTTTCTTGCCACCCCAGCCAATTGAATATCAGTTCTGTACATTTGCCTATATTCTTTGTGACAGTGTTTCACTTTTTCATAGATAAGCTCTGTCCTTGCCTTCAGAAGCATCTTTTGGGCTAAACTCCTTTCTCAGGCATTTGATCTTCAGCTCTGCAAAATTCCTTCACTTATTCTTAAGGGTTTCTGGCACAGCAGCAACATTCTCCTCTTTGATATCCTTTTTTGTTCCAGCCAGAAAAGAATGGTTGCTTTTTCCATTTAAGAAGTTGTTATTTTTTCAAACCATTGAATTAAGTATTCTTTGGTGGTAAGAAACGCAGAGAGAGCATGAAAATTCTCTGCCAAGGCAAAAAGTTGACAATTTTTTTGTGGGCAAGCATCTTATTCCTAAATATAAAGTATGAATTAAAGAAATGAGCAAAAGATGTATGTGAGCCAGATGGATACAACTTTCATTTTATTTTATCCTCACACCTGTATAAAATATTGTTCTAGTTCAAGGTATTGGTGTGAATATTCAAGTCCTACTCAAGCCACCCCAGAATGTTAAGATTAATAATGCCTGTCAAATAAGAAAAGCAAATATTATGGATCCAGGTGTAAGTGTTGTTTGTCATGTTTCTAGCTTTGCTGAATATTTTTTTTCCTCTCTTTGCCAATGATTTTTTTTTACAGGAAGTAATCTTTTATTCCATTGGTGAGATATGTTTCTAATCTTTTACTCCATGCAGAATACTACCATTAAGGAAATGTAATTGTATTTATTTTGTCTTCTTTTTTGAGATACAGATTTTTTTTAAAAGACACAGGTTTAATGGGCTACCCTTGACCTGAGATGAAAATCTTGGATTTGTCTTTAGAGGAGGGATTTTGTTCTGCCCCATAGTGTTTATGACTAAAGCACATATTTGCTTCCTTCGTCACTGCTGTGGGGTTATCATGTGCAACTGGGTTAAACAAATGGAAAATACATTCCTATCACACACCCACCTTTGAGTCCAGATAAAAACAAAAGAATGAGACCATAAATGTCATCATTAGCTTGATTTCATATGTATGCACATATAATAAATGTGTGTTTGGCACGTACATATTTAAAATGAGTCAAAAAATATTCTACTATCATCTTTAATAACTCTTATTTAAGCAAAATATGGCATGAAGTGATGTGATCCAGAACTCTGAGTAATCCCAGCCACAGTTTACTGGGATTTTCAGTAGTTATTGAATCCTATGAATGTGTGTAGCTTTTCTTTAAGTCCTTCTGAAAACAGGTCCGTCCTTGAGGTGTCAGATTAACACTCCACTCAGAAGACAAATTGTTCATGGGCACAATGGACATATGAGAGCCATTAGAGAGTGTGCTCTGCATTCTTGAAAAATGAAAAATTCTAGGCAACATTACATTTTATAAATCCAAGATGTTTACTATTACAGTACCAGCAATAAATGTTTAGAAACTGGAGAGGGTTCACAATGGTTCTGACTAGGAACATATGCCTATCGAGTTCATTGGAAGCGGAGCCATTGATTTTTGGCATTAAGCAAAGGATCTGGAAGCTATTATGCATTTAAGCTTCTATGAGTATTTAATTATATCAATAGGAGAACACAATTTCTGTTGTGTGTATAGTGCTGAATGTCTCCATTTATTCATGTTACTGTGCCTGATAGATGAGCTCAAACCAGATGCTGTAACTTTCTTACCATTTGGCCAAATTATTTAAATAATATTCTTTGAAAATGTAGAAAATACTCTATTGAACATCATTAAGTAAGCTTCACCCATGGAATCTGTTTACAGTCTTTTCTAAGGACGATATAGAAATTCACACACACACACACACACACACACACACACACACACACACAAACTGTGTATAAACATTTCCACCCTTTGATGTAAACTAATAAATACTATTATATTGCACTTACCCTTATGTACTTTTCCAGGTCTGTCATATGTAAACCTTTCAATGATGCTTGCTTGAATATGTGATTACTACTGTTTATTTTATATTTGCCACTGTATACTCAGACATTATTCAATAATGCAATCCAAAGCTTTTTGTCTGGCAGCTTTCTTTTCATATGACTGCAGTTAAGATATGGGCTCTGGCCCTCTTCCACTGTTTTTGACAAAGGTGATTTTACATTTAGAGCAAAACATCTTTTGAAGAAACCCATTCCATTTTGAATAAGGCAAACACATTTTATATGTAAACTAACACTTAGCCCAGCAACTAGAACAATCAATAACTCACACAAAGTAAGGACACAAAAAACATGTATCAAATGATGACTGAATGAATGAGCTTATGAAAGGCTCCAAACAGAAGAAAAAACAATAAACATACAACTATTTCCTAAGTAGTCTTTTTCTACCATAAACTACTTCTTTTTTTTATTTTAACTAACAGATACAGTTTTATGCATTTACCATATACAACATGATGTTTTGATGTATAAATTCATAGGAGGTAATGCATTTGTTAATTAGCTATATTGAATCATTTGTTAATTAGCTATATTGAACCATTCCTTTGTAGTTCTGATTTAAGTAAGATATTTGTTCTTGAATTGTTCTGTTGGCTTGGCAGGAATCATTGTTGGGATTTGGAATTTATAATTCCATTTAAGTTTATACTTTATTCAAACTTCTGGATCATTACTACCCAATAGGTAATGCTGGTCATTATTCTTTAGGCATTGTGCTATGCCCACATATTTCTTATTTATTTACTTTTTTTTTTTGTGGATTCACATACATGATCTATTTGTTCCATTGTAGTTCCTTATTACTCCACGACAGACTCCATAACAGAGAGTATCTTGGGAGATTGAAAACAACCGGCTCTGAAGTCAGATTTAGCAATAGCAACAAGTTGCCTCGTTTCTAAAATAAGAATAACTGTATTACTTAGAAAATTACTTTGAAAAATTAATAATGAATATAAAGCAGCTAGCAATATGAGTATTATAAATTAGACCCCCTCATTAGGTAAGCTACCAGTAAAATATCTCCTAGAAAACAATCATCACATCTTTGGGGTCTGAATGGGTATAATTTTGTCATGGTATACACAATATTATTTATCACTGGTAACCTGGTTAAAAAAACAAAGTGAGTCCAAATAACTTTAAATAGCAAAATAGTTACTAAAACTGAAATTCAATAAAAATTAACTGCAAAAAGGTATATCAATATAAAAAAATCATTTGTGTTTTCATTCTTGTTTTTTCCTCTTCCAGTGTCTTAGGTTAAAGTTAAAATTCTGAATCTAGTATAACAGCATCAATGACAAATTTAAATGTGCAAGCCAGAGGCAGTTGCGAGATCCAAAAAAGTTAAGTAAGACTAACAAAAAAGGAAATCTTACAAAAATTAAATGGTTGCACTTACTGTCAAGACATGGCAAATAGCAGTTTTCAAATTCAGGAAAATTTTCCACATGGGTGGCATGAAGCACAGAAGAAGGTATTTTGCCAGTGTTATAGGCATAAGCCCATGCGCAGAAAAAAATGAATAAAACAGAAGAACAAGGGAAAGTAACAAAGTTACAATTACATTACTATTGGGTTGAGAACCAGATGAGGAATCATCCAAATGCAACACAATTGTGCATTTAAACTATGAAATGGTTTAGTTCCTTTATGATTTTTATATCTATTTTTTTCTCTTTCTACATCTTTCCTGCCCTGAATGAGAGTGCTAGGACATAGACTGAAGAGGAGGGGCGGTTGGGAGGGGTGGGGAATCAAAATCTAAAAAAAAATCCTCTTGTTTTTTACTAATCTCTCCTTCTGTGGCATTCTAGGAATTCAGATAACTCATTAACAGTTATCTTTTACTTACAGTGCCTCAAGCAAGAGGAGTACTTTCTTTTTAAATGTTTATAGTAGAAGAACATCAAGTATAGTTGCCAACAGAGTTGTTAATATTACTGGATATGCCTGTGCCTCCAAAGCAGATTTGATAGCTCCATTATTGTAATCTAAATGTCCTGGTAAGAATTTTGTTATTTTACTACTAGTTTATGGTAAAATGAAGTCTTGGTACTTTTTAATAGCTCTGACACCTTATTTCTGATAAGACAAATATGCTTTAATTTCTTGGCTAGTCTTAATTTGGAGTTTGCAACTAACTCCATGACTTAAACGTGCATAATTAATACTAAACACCATGAGAATATCAGATAATATTTGTTACAGTAATATGAGTGGGGGCAGGAGGAGTAACAGCATTAGCAACTAACATTACTTGTTTTCAAACTCCAGATTTTGTTCTATCTACTCCATTATGTATCATCTAATCCCGAGTAAATCCCTACTTTAAAGATGAAGTAACAGAAGTTTTATTATGTAACTTGCCCAATGTCATCTAGCAAATAAGTGGTAAAGTCAGATTGGATATTAATACTTTTAGACATTAAGATATATAAACTGTTTTTTTCTCTTATTAAGCTTATAATTTAGTTAAGATAATTATTTGTTCTATGGAAAAAAAAACAGTCTCTTGAAAACTGTTTTTGAATATTTACTTGTTATTCCTATAAATGTGATTCACAGGTTCTGGCCCTTATTAGATCATGACTATGAAACACAATCATCCTTTATTTTTTTGTCTATGATAACTTTGTAGTACTACACAAGAGGGGAGTTTAACTCTGCTTTCCTGTCATCCAAAATATCAACTTTTACTTCTTTTGCCACTTCCTAATGGAGCTGGAACTCAGCAGGGCTCCCTTGATAATGGAGACTTCTACAATGAATGCATCACCTGGTGCCTGTCCCCAGAGTGGGCTGCCTTGCATAGTGCTATGCTAACATGTTGCTTCTACTGCAGAATGTTGTGCTGTTGGTGACTACTTTGTCAGGTCCATGGAGAAAGATCACATTATCATGCAAGGGAGTAAGATTTTCCTTGGGAAGTCATTAATTACAGCCAGGAATACATTAAGTATCTTGTCTGACGCACCCGGACCCTCGGTGCTAAGACCCCAGGAATTAAGCCAATTGAGCCAAATGGACAGAGTGTTCAGGCTTTATTGGAAAATCCCCGGGCGGACTGGACCCGGGCAGCAAGGAGGAGAGTCAGCAGTCACGCGCCGGTTTCCTTTGTTCCGCGATTTTTATAGGGGTAGGGGAACTGGGGTAGTGGAAGAGTTGATGCGGCAGGTGGCGATTGGTCAGTTTGACCGTCAGGCGGGAAGTCAGTGAAGGGCTGATGAGGCGGTCGGTGATTGGTTAGGTCGGTTGCTGGGCAGAAGGTAACTGGAGCTGGAGATGAGTCAGCCGGGGTTGTTTGTGCTGAGGCCAGGA
>CAUYLG010020692.1:0-50267 GCA_963573385.1 Cacajao melanocephalus
TTCTAGCCTGGGCAATAGAACAAGAATCCTGTTCTCTCTCCCTCTTTCTCTTCCTCTTTCTTTCTCTCTTACATTCTTTTTTTTTCTTTCTTTCACTCTTTCTTTCTTCTTTTCTCTCTTTTTCTTTCTTTCAAAAAAAAATTGATGAACAGTGAAATCTCCCTTGTAACTGTTTTTCCCATGGCTGTGTCTTGTGTTTAGCTTTATATGTATTTTTATTTTACCTGTTAAGTTTCAAGCTACTTGAGGGAACAGTTTTCTTTTAGTTCGTTTTTACGTCTCTTGGGCTTACACATGGTAGTTGTCTGAAGATAAGTACATTCTAAAAGGTAGCTCATTCGCTGCATCATTTGTATTCTGGAAACTGGTCCAATGGCCAAAAAGAAATGAGTCCTATTCTTCTTCATACTCCTTTTAGATTCATTTTATTCTACTTCAGAAACCAGACACAGGAAACATCTGACCATAATAAAAGATTGCCAGTAAATTCTAGGTTTCCTCATTGAACAAAGTCATGTACAGCAAGGCTCTGCTGTACTTTGGTCTGGAATTCTGTTTGATCACTTGGATGGCATGCTGCATGGCTGCCTCTGGCCTGGGAGCCAGGAACAGCTGGAGCCTGGGATGACTGAAGTAAAAATGACATATTTGCTAGCGTGAGAGGGAGAAGTCTGGCTATTCTTGCTCTGTTTCTTGCAAAGCAAACTTCTCAATTTGTTGAATACTAAGTTTTCCCATTAGCTGTGAAAGTGGTTTATAACTAAAATAATTTTACATCCTTTAGAATAAACCACAAATAATGAATGGCCAAACTATTTCTGAAGTTAAAGCAAAAATCGTCAAAACAAAATTCATCAAAGCTTTAATGCTCACAGCAGATTTCACTTAAAAATTTACATAAAACATGAATATGTCACTAACTTCCTCTGAAAGTTTCTACCCTCTCACTTGCCTCTTCTGAAGTTTAAAAATGTGTGATCTTAGGAGCATTCTACTACTATTGGAAATAATATTTGCAAAGACTTTGACTCTTTCCCATAGACTGTCACTTGTTTGATGCTTACCTTTATCACTTTATTTTTATGTTGCTTACGAAGTGGTCTGTCTTCCTTGGCTTGAAGGCGAAGACTGTCTCTTATTTGGCTCTATGGGGCCTGGCGTGTAATAGCCACTTGATAATATTTGTGAGAAGGAGGGAGAGTAAAGAAGGGCAAGAAAGCCCATTCCATAACAATCCTGCAAGATCTTCACATGTACCCCAGAAATTTAAGTATAATAATAATAATAATAAGTTAAATAAAATTTAAAAAAAAAAAAGAAAGAAAGAAAGCCCAGTCTCTTTAGACTGATTTGTTGAGGGATATTTAAGTATCATGAAATATAAGGATGACCTCAGTAACTAAAGAGAAAAGCTCAACAGCTTTTCAGCATGTATAGTGAATAATGAAGGCATTCAAGAACCTTCCATCCTCTGGCATTGGTACCAGTGAGATGGAGGTTAAAATCCTAGAGCTGGATTCAGAAGTTCTTTTTTGAACTTTCTGTCCCCTCAAATGATGCAAGTAATACATGTTTACTGTACAAATTTTACAAAAATGCAGAGAATAAGCATTACTATAATGCTGCACCCAGAGACAATCACGTTAAGATTTAGTCTGTTTTAGTCTTAGTTACATTTCAATCTTTTAGTTAACTTTTAGCCTTTATTCTGTACATGTCATTTGAAAGGTTTAAAAGAAAGATAAATTGCAATTGGAAAAAATACTTGTCAACTGCAATAAAAATTTGAGGTGCTTGTTTTTATTGTTGCTCATATGGGCAGTCAGCTCCTCAGAATTTCATTCCCAGTCTTCTTCAGGAGAATGTGGTCTCTTGCTTAGAAAACTCTTGGGATGCTATTCTTATTCTTCCTGTGCTGAGACTCTTTGAGCCCTGATTTTCCTAGGGTGAGGCCAGTTTTGGACCTCTGAACCTTCACAGGACAAGCACACTTCAGGACCGATTCGAACTGACCGGAGTCAGTACCCAGAATGGGTTTTCCCCCTAACTTGTAAAATATCACTTAGATAACATCACCTTTGAAAGAAAGCAAGAATGTTTACTAGCTTACTTCATTTTTTTTTTTTTTTTGAGACGGAGTTTCACTCTTTTTTTGCCCAGCCTGGAGTGCAATGGCATGATCTCAGCTCACTACAAGCTATGCCTCTTGGGTTCAAGTGATTCTCCTGCCTCAGCCTCCCGAGTAGCTGGAATTACAGGTGCCCACCACCACGCCCAGCTAATTTTGTATTTTGAGTAGAGACAGGGTTTCACCATGTTGGCCAGGCTGGTCCCGAACTCCTGACCTCAGGTTATCTGCCTGCCTCAGCCTCCCAAAGTGCTGGGATTACAGGTGGGAACAACCGCGCCCAGCCACTAGCTTATTTCTTAGTTGAATAAACATATTGACCACTTTGTATGTGTCAGTCATTACTTAGGCATCAAAGCCTCAAAATGAATAGACAATCTTTGTCTTCAGGGAACTTTCAGTTTAATAAAATAAGAAGAAAAATAAGGATTATAATGCAGTATAATAAATGAATGCCATAATAGAAGTACAGTGATGGCCTAAAGAAGAAAGTGAGCAGAATTGATCAGAGAGTCTTCAAAAAGAAGGGATCAATTGATTTGGTCTTAATGGAAAAGTGGGAGTTTTTTGTTTTTTTTTTTTCTCTTAAATGCAAACCTGCAGAGAAGACAGTGTGTCCAGTGTCTGAAGACAGGAAGGTAAACACCTCTTGGGAAATATAAGTAATTTTGCATATCTGGAACTCAAGGTGGTAAATGAGGCAAATGGTAAAGACATTGAATGTCAGAGCTTGAACTTGATCTTACAGGCCACAGGAGGCCTCTGAAGGGTTTTAATCAAGAGCAGAGACACAATCTGTTGTACTTTTAGAGAAATCAGTAGAAAGGATGGATGGAAATGGGCTAAGTTGGAGGCAGGAGTGTAGTTTGGGGGCAATAAGAGCAGTCTCAGCAAAAGATGATAGGCAGATGTCCAGAAAAGCAAATCTATAGACAGAAAATAACTTAGTGGTTCCTGGGGCTGGAGGTGGGGGCAGGGAATGACAGAATGGACATGAGGGATCTTTCTGGAGTGATGAAAATGTTTTAAATTGGATTGTGATGATGGTTATGGAGCTCTGTAAATTTTCTAAAAAATCATTCAATTGTACACTTAAAGTGGTACATGAATTATACCTCAGTAAAGCTGTTTTTAAAAGCAAGTGTTTGAGGAATCAGTCTTCTCATTGAGAGGAGATGTATGTGAGAAATGCTGATAAAGAAGTAGAATTGGCTGGACATGGTGGCTCATGCCTGTAATCCCAACATTTTGGGAGGTCAAAGCAGGGGAATCACTTGAGGCCAGGAGTTTGAAACCAGTCTGGGCAATATGGCAAGAACCTTATCTCTAAGAAAAAATTGAAAAGTTAGCCAGGCAGGGTGGCACATGAACCTGTAGTTCTAGCTATTTGGGAGGCTGATATGGGTGGATCACTTGAGCCCAGGAATTAGAGGCTGCAGTAAGCCACAATTGCACCACTGAACTCCAGCCCAGGGGACAGGGCAAGATCCTGTCTCTATTTAAAAAACAAGTCATTAGGCCGGGCATGGTGGCTCATGCCTGTAATCCTAGCACTTTGGGAGGCCAAGGTGGGTGGATCACCTGAGGTCAGGAGTTCAAGACCAGCCTGGCCATCATGGTGAAACCCCATCTTAAAAAAAAAGAAGGAGGAGGGGAAGGGGGAGGGAGAAGGAAGAAGGAGAAGAAGAAAGAAGAAGAAGAAGGAGAAGAATAATTGATAAGAGTTAGACATTGATTGTATGAGATAGGATGGTCACCTATCTGTTCAGCCAAGTGTCCTGATTGTGATTCTACATTTTGTAAAAAAGTGGCAACCGTACCTTTTTCTTGGCAGATTTCAAAGCATACAGATCTACCTTTAACTGGCAGTACAGAATATCTGCCTCAGAAACCACATCCTCCAGCTCTCTGCCACCCAGCTCTTAGCAAACACATGGTTATGAGAAAAAAAAATATTGATGAAAGAGTACCTGAATATTTATGATTCATTCATTTTTCTATACATTGTTATTCAGCAAATATTGAGTGTCAGGTGTTATGCTGGTAATGTAGCAGTGAATAAAGCAGATGTGGTATCTGCCTTTATGGAACTTACAACCTAGCAGTGGGAACAGATGTTATTTACAGTTATGATAACTATTGTGTTGAATGTCCATGTGCAATGAGAGAAAATGCCCATAATGCTAGGGCGGGGTGTGGCTGTAGACTCTGGTGCCATTCGCATCCAGCTGACACTGCTTTGTAGTGAATAAGTCTTTGGAATCTGATCCCTTCTGAGTCTAGGTTATCTTGGGCCTTACATCATCTTGGTGCCCCTTATAATTGTTTTTATTGAACTCCGTGTTGAATTTATGCCATCATTTGGCATTGGCTTATGTTGTAGGAAATAGCCATACAAGATTCACAGCTACTTAGTTTAGAAATGTAGAATATACAATACAATCTTCAACATCATATGGCATCTCCTTTTTTGGGGTGGAGTAGGGACAGAGTCTCTCTGTTGCCAGGCTGGAGTGCAGTGGTGCCATCTTGGCTCACTGCAAACCTCCACCTCCCAGGTTCAAGTGATTCTCCTGCCTCAGCCTCCCGAGTAGCTGGGACTATAGGCGCGAGCCACCATGCCCAGCTAAATTTTTTTTGTATTGTTGATAGAGACGGGGTTTCACCATGTTGGCCAGGATGGTCTTGATCTCTTGCCCTCGTAATCTGCCCACCTCAGCCTCCCAGAGTGCTGGGATTACAGGTGTGAGCCACCGTGCCCGGCTGACATCTTCTTTTTTAAGGCCCACAATGCTGTCTCTGATCACTGTACAGTATTTGCTTTTATGTTTTGATCTTTCAGTTGCTCTGGAGCAGCGGACTCCATCTTGCTTCAGGTCTTCACACATGGCCTTCCTCTACCTTGAATGTCCAATTCCATTCTTGTCGGGTTTGTCCCTCACTTGCTATGAGTTCAAGCGTCACTTCTTCAGAGAGGTCTTCCCGGTCTAGCACTCACTCCCCTTCTGTACTCAGTCCAGTTCCTAATATAAACTTTCATAACACTCTCTTTTTCTCTCTTTTATCAGTTTCTAGTTAAATAGTTTGTTCTTTGGTAATATTTTTTTCTCCTAGACTGATAGCTGAAAGATCCATAAGGGTAGAGACCATGTGTTTTCTGTTTGCTACTGTGTCTCAGTCATAGTATGGTATCTTGCACATTGTAGATGCCCAATGCATATTTACTGAACATTTGACTGAATGAATGAATGAATGCATGCATGCGTGCATGCCTTGTGGGTACTGAATCTTGTAACTGTTCATTTCCTTTTTTCTTTGGCTGTTTGGTGGCTCGGCCCCGATTCTGCCTGCGGCGTTTACATAGGTACTCATGGCATGCACTTTATGCTCTAACATTTCCCCCACTATATAATCTTTTTCCTTTCTTTGACATCTTCATTTTTAAATTCTAGTGTATATTGTAAATTTCAATAGGCCACTTTAAGTCTTTTTCGGGGAAGAAACAATAAACAATTGAGTATGTAAGTAGAAGAAAGGGAGAGGCCAAAGGGGAAATGTTAGTGCCTTTAACTAGATTCAGGAGGTAAGTTTTATTTTGCTTTGTTTTAATTTCATTTTCACTAGAAGAAGGAAAAAGAAGTAAATTTGTCCTGTGATCTGGCAAGAAATGCCTCTAAAGAATTTGGGGCCTGTCCCTGCCCTGAGACATCTCCCAGTGGCAGGAGGCAAGGGGTGCTGGGCTGGGCAGGGTCTCCTGGCCCAGTGGATGGGTGGGCATCGTCCTGTGGAGGCTGGCTGTGCAACTGAGTTCCCTTTCTGTTGACTCTCTTTTGAGGGAGGGTTTGGGCAGAGACAGTGGGAGCTTGTTTTTTTACTGTAAGAAGGAGAAAGAAATGAACTTGTCCTCTTGTGTTGCAGATTCAGCGGTTCTTTCCTTTGACTCCGCTGGACAAACACTAGGCTCAGGTACCAACTCTTACCCCTCTATCATCTTTTTAGCCCTCAATATTAGCCATATTTTTTGTGAAGCCTAATCAAGTATGGGTTTGCTGGGGAGGGCAGTGGAATATCCCAGAGTTGGGGGACGTCTCAAGAAGCCTTTGTAGAGATTTTATGGTCAGGGAAGCAGAAGAGGGGCACACCATCCAGAGAACTTTTCCAGTTACTTTAAAAGTGTGCAAGGAGGAGTTGCAGTAGATGCTCCCTCTTCATTCAGAGTTGTCAAGATTCACATAAAAGGATGTCTGTTTTCCATGCACATATCCTGTCTCAGAAAGTGGGGCAGAAGGCATTGAAAGACCCAAAGCTGTGGGAATGCTGGAGCAGATAACCATCAGGGCTTTCTACTAGAATGCTGGGCTGGTGGGAGCATCCCAGTTTCCTGAGGACATACAGGGCCATTGCACGTTTACCCACACGGCCCATATACTCAAATACAGACCTTTTCCAGGATAGAAGTACCAACCTGTACTGTGCACTCATGCCAAAATGCATGTAGGTAGACACACTCCTTCTCTTACCTGTTTACAGTGCAGGACACACAGATCAGCACACCTGCCCCAGATTCACCCAGACCCAGTGGAGCCTGGCTCTCCCATGTCTGGGGCAGTTTACCTGCTCGATACCACTGTGCCTATTGACAGGGAGTAGAAAGAGAAACTACTTTGATTGCTCAGCTTGCTGCCATTTGGTCCCTATGGGAGCCTCAGAATGACTTGACTTTGAGGGAAGAGCATCTCTGTGTTTCTAGGTAAAGTTGGGTGGGCCTCATACCATGGATACTGCCAGTGAATGCCAGGGAGACTGCTGGCCTGTTGAGGGCAGTTAATTCATTTGCTGTCCTTAGATATGATAGATTTATGATTCACAAAACAGCCATGAGGTTCAGGCAGTTGTAATAGAGTGGACAAGAGGAAAGACATTCAGAGAATATGATCACAACCACCACTATTTACTGAGGGCCTGCCTGTTTTACTGTGTGCCAGCACTGTGCTGAGGGCTTTATACACTTCCCAGTTATCTCTTAAAATTGCTTTTAATTTCTTGTTTTTAATGTTTATGGGTACATAGTAGGTGTATATATTTATGAGGTACATGAAATGTTTTGATACAGGCATACAATGAGTAATAATTACATCAGGGTAAACGAGGTATCCATTACCTCAAGCATTTACAGTTTATTTGTGTTACAGACATTTCATTCATACTCTTTTAATTATTTCAAAATGTATAATACATTTTTGTTGCCTATAATCACTCTGCTGTACTATCAAATACTAGATCTCCCAATAGTAGCTTTGATATCTTTAATTATAGATAAAGAAGCTAATGTTCAAATACATGAAGTTACCTGTTCAGGGCCATCATCTCTGTCTAACTGTAGATCCCATCCTCTCTCCCTTAGCATCTTTCTATCTCATACCTTGTATGCTCCCCATCAAAATGCGGAGGCAGGAGAAGTCACTTTAAGGTAGAATGGACAGACAGAAAGAGTTCTTAAATGGATCTAAACCTTGTGTCTACTTGTGTGGTAAAAGATTGGTCATTTTATAACATAAAAGTTAAGAACGTCTATTAATCAAAAGACCCCTATTAAGAGAGTGAAAAGGGCCGGGCACAGTGGCTCATGCTTGTAATCCCAGCACTTTGGGAGGCCGAGGCAGGTGGATCACGAGGTCAAGAGATCGAGACCATCCTGGCCAACATGGTGAAACCCTGTCTCTACTAAAAATACAAAAAAATTAGCCGGGCGTTTGGCACGCACCTGTAGTCCCAGCTACTTGGGAGGCTGAAGCAGAAGAATTGCTTGAACCTGGGAGGCAGAAGTTGCAGTGAGCTGAGGCTGCGCCACTGTGCTCCAGCCTGGCAACAGAGCAAGACTCCATCTCAAAAAAAAAAAAAAGAGAGTGAAAAGGCAGGCTGGATGGGCATAGTGGCTCACACCTGTAATCTCAGCACCTTGGGAGGCCGAGGCAGGATAGCTTGAGGCCAGGAATTTGTGACCAGCTTGGGTAACACAGTGACACCTCAACTCTACAAAAAAAATTAAAAAGCAAGGGCACAGTGGTGTGTGCCTATAATCCGAGCTACTCAGGATGCTCAGCAGGAGGATCACTTGGGCCCAGGAGTTAGAGGCTGCAGTGAGCTATGATTGCACCACTGTACTCCATCCTGGGTGACAGAGTGAGACCTTGTCTCTGGGGGGGAAAAAAAAAAAGCGAGAGAGAGAACGTGAAAGGAAATCCAGAGTGAAAAAAGGTTATTTACAACACAAATAGTCAACAAAAGGTTTGTTTCCAGAACCAGAACAAAGAATGATAGAATTCAATAGGAATAAAGAAGAAATCCATTACAGAAATGAGCAAAGGACTTGAACAGGCTTTTCACAAAAGAGGAAATCCAAATGGCCAGTAAACCTATGAAAATATGTTTGATTGCATTAGTACTCAGGGAAATACAAATTAGAATCCCAATGAAATATCAATACACATCTACAAAATGATGAAACTTGAAAAGCTTTACAATTCCAATGTTGATAAGGATGTGGAGCAGTGGAAACTCTGATTTTCTACTTGGATGTAATTTGGTATAACCACTTTGGAATAAACTATGCTAAATTTGAATATACACATACCTGGTGACTTAGCAATTCCTTCTCTAGGTATATTCTTTGCAGAAATGGATGCTCATACATAACAGGACATATATGCAAGATTTGTGTATAACAGTGTTCATAAGAACATTGTTCATAATTGTCAAAAACCATCCAAATACCTAACAAGAGCAGAATGAATATGAAAATTGTATTATATTTATAGGGAACAGTAAAAATGAGCAAAACATAGCCAGATGCAACAGCATGGATAAATCTTAAAGACATATTGTTGGGTAAAAGAAGTCAGACAAAACAGTACATACTGTGTTTTTCCTTCTACATAAAGTTCAAAAGCAACTGAAATTAAACCATATTTGCTTAGATACATAATTCAGTATTAAAACAATAAAGAAGGCTGGGCGCTGTGGCTCACACCTCTAATCCGAGCACTTTGGGAGACTGAGGTGGGTGGATCACAAGGTCAGGAGTTCGAGACCAGCCTGACCAACATGGTGAAACCCAGTCTCTGCTAAAAATACAAAAAATTCGCTGGGCATGGTGGTGCACACCTGTAATCCCAACTACTCAGGAGGCTGAGGCAGGAGAATTGCTTGAACCTGGGAGGTGGAGGTTGGTGACAGAGCAAGACTTTGTCTCAAAAGTAAATAAATAAATCGATAAAGAAAAGCAAGGAATTGAATTCTGTAATAGCTAGATGGTGGTGTTCAAGGGGGTTGATGGTATGTTGAAGGATGGGCACATGGGACCTTCTAGTGTGTTGATATATTCCTTTTAGTGACCTGAATAGGGTTACATAGGTGTCTATTTTACAGTAACTCACTAGCTGTGCATTGTATTAAAAATGTAAAATATAGGCCGGGCATGGTGGCTCATGCCTGTAATCCCAGCACTTCGGGAGGCCAAGGCGGGCAGATCACCTGAGGTCGGGAGATCAAGACCAGCCTGACTAACATGGTGAAACCCCATCTCTACTAAAAATACAAAATTAGCTGGGCATGGTGGCACATGCCTGTAATACCAGCTACTCAGGAGGCTGAGGCAGGCAAGTCACTTGAACCCAGGAGGCAGAGGTTGCTGTTAGCTGAGATCACGTTGTTGCACTCCAGCCTAGGCAACAAAAGTGAAACTCTGTCTCAAAAAAAAAAAAACAGTAAAATATATCAAATAAATAGAAAAGTACTTAAAACCTCAATGTACAGCTAACAAGGTACAAAGGAATTTTGGTCCTCAGCCTCCATCTCTCTTGGAGTTATAAAAAGATCTTCGGCTTAATCTGCAAATAACTATGGACCATGGGAATAAGGCTCCCAGGTTTGTACATGGTTCCCAGTGAAGGCTGGCAAAGAATGAGAATTCAGACATTTTTCCACTAATTCCGTCTTAGTGGAGGATAGATCAAGTTGATTCAGAGTCAGCTTCAGATTGCGACTGGTTTTCAGTTTACCTAGCCTTCAGTTTTCTTGACAACACCTGCCAGCTTGCACACCTAGTTCTGCCTTATTCATGCTCTCATGGGATATTTGCAAGAGGCCAACAGTTTTGCTATCTCATGCTTTGCGTCAAGCCTAAAAGGGAATGGTACCAGGGAAGAGCTGGGCAGAGGTCTTCACAGTGGCCACTTGACTATTTTATTTGAAAAGAATTTACAAAACACTGGTCATACCACATTGCCAAAAACATTTTAGAACTTTAGCAAGATAACTTCAGAATTAATCCTTATTTGAATTTCTTTTTTTTTTTTTTTTTTTTTGAGACAGAGTCTCCCTCTGTCGCCCAGGCTGGAGTGCAGTGGTGTGATCTTGACTCACTGCAACCTCCGCCTCCTGGGTTCAAGCGATTCTCTGGCCTCAGCTTTCGGAGTAGCTGGGACTACAGGTGTGTGCCACCATGCCTAGCTAATTTTTTTTTGTATTTTTTTTTTTTAGTAGAGATGGGGTTTCACCATGTTGGCCAGGATGGTCTTGATCTCTTGACCTCGTGATCCGCCTGCCTCAGCCTCCCAAAGTGCTGGAATTACAGGCGTGAGCCACTGCACCCGGCCTTGACTTTCTTTCTGTTAGTGTAGGTACTTAAAAGTAAGAAAAAAGGTTCCAGTTCCAGATAAGATGGAGTGACCACACTCACCCTATCTCTGAATGCAGCTAAAGGCCTGTTCAGAATGCATTTAATAGCAGTTTGAGGACTCTGAAACATAAACAGTAGCAGAGAGATCGGGGAAGAATAGCAGAATTCAATGTATTACTAAACTGGCAGTGAATTCTCTATTTTCCCTTCAGTGTTTCATGTCTTGGACTCAAGGCACCCCAAGCCCCAGTAATGGACACCAGGGTACAAATAGCTTCAGAAAAAGACCTCTAGTTAAAGCTCTGGGGTGGGAGAAGGACTCTCAAGGCTCATACAAAGGGGGAAATCCCAAGAGTTGTTCCCTCATGCCCCAGCTTGCAGGCAATCCCACACTGGTAGTGGTAGGGACAGTGGCAGCAGTAGGGCCTTCAAGCACCTAAAATGGAGGCAGAGTAACCTTCCTCTCTGATCAGCAGAGCTGTAGTCCCAAGAGGATGGGCTCAATTTTGGTTGCTTGTTTTCTGTCTTTGCCTTCCTGCTGCTTGGCCCCAGATTTGAGTTCAGTTCAGAAAATTCATGGCAGAATGTGGTAACTAATGTCCCAGCTTTCTGGCCAGAGGACCAAGAAGGGGAGGCCCAAAGAACCAGAAGGCACAAAGGAGAAAACAAAGGGAAAAGTTGCTCAGGAAAGCCACCCTTTTAAGTTATTTGTGGACTTCAGGCTAACCCAAGCTTTGCATGTGTGTATCTGATTCTAAACAACCTACCTAAGACTTTCAGAAATGAACTATGGGATAGACCACTGCCCAGGTCCCAGACTGGATGCACACACAGAGGACTCTTCTGAATAGGCTTTGAAAATGAAACTGATGTTGAAACCATAACCCACAGAAGGCCAGTTGGAATTTGCTGCCTGAACCCAACCTGGTCAATTGCCTGCTAAAACAAAAATATGAATATTCACTACATGAAAACAAGATGTAGAGTCTCATAACAATATTCAAAATATCCCAGATATGAACCAAAATGAAGAACAGGAGAATTTGAACTTGCATAGGAAAAGTTAATCAACCAATGCCAGTGCTGAGATAACATAGATGTTTAAATAATCTAACGAAGACTTTTTAAACAGCTATGATAAAAATGTTCCCCAAAGTAAAGGCAAATTCTGTTGAAATGAAGAGAAAGCTAGAAAATCTTGGCAAAAAAGTAAAGGTTAGGTACAGTGGCTCATGCCTGTAATCCCAGCACTTTGGGAGGCTGAGGCAGGAGGATCACTTGAGGCTAGGAGTTTGAGACCAGCCTGGGCAACATAGTGGAGACCTCAACTCTACAAAATTAAACAAAAAAGATTAGCCAGGCATGGTGGCACACACCTGTAGTCCCAGCTACTTGGGAGGCTGGGGCAGGAGGATTGCTTGAGCCCAGGAGTTCAAGGCTGCAGTTAGCTATGATCACAGCAGCCTAGGTGCACACTGCACTCCAGCCTAGGTGACGGAGTGAGACCCTATCTCTAAAAAAATTGAAAAATTTTAAAGTATTTTAAAAAAATGAAGGCCTTAGCAAAGAAGAAAAGAAAAACAGAATATAAAGAAGAACCAAATAAAGCAGTGAAACTATCCGATTGGAACAACAAAGAAAATATTTTAAAAGTTAAACAGAGCCTCAGTGACTTGTGGGACAATACCAGAAGGTTTACTCTTCGTGTCATTGGAGTTCCAGAAGAAATATTTGAAGAAACAATGGCTAAAATGTCCCAAATTTGGTGACCAAGTGTGGTTTATCCTGGGAATGGAAGTCTGGTTCAACAATAAAAAAATCAATACAATCCATCATATTAACTGTCTAAAGAAAAAAAACTACATGGTCTTATTAATTGATGAAGAAAACGCATTTGACAAAATTCAACATCTTTTTATGATAAAAACTCTCAGCAAACATAAAAAGGAACTTCTTCAACCTGATGTCGGGCATCTACAAAAACTTACAGCAAACATCATACTTTATGGCAAAAGACTGGTCTCCCCCACATTAGGAAACACTTCTGGAAGTTCTCGTCAGTGTAATAAAGCAATAAAAAGGATTCAGAATGGAAAGGAAGAAAGAAAATTAACTCTTTCCTAGATGACATGCTTGCCTACATAGGAAATCCCAATGAATCTACACAAACATTCCTAGAACTAATAAATGAGTTTAGCAAGATGACAGGATACGAGGTCAAAACACAGAAGTTCATCATGTTTTCATGTACTAACAATGAACAGTTGAAAACCAAACTTTAAAACACATTTATAGCAGCTTCCCGAAACCAAATACTAATGTATAAATGCTTATATGTAAATTTGATGAAACATGTATAGGATCTGTATGCTGATACTAGTTTTTCTCCCACTTTTTCTTCCCCATCTACCCAACAGTTCAAGCTGCAAAGCTAGAATCCTCTTCCTTTATCCTCTCCCCCTTTCCTGGCTTCACAATGTGTTCTTACCTAGCCGCTTCTTTCTAGCACCACTGCCAAAGGTACCACCTTCTCTTCCCTAGACTAGAAACATCTCCTGACTGGCCTGTCTGTGCCCCCTAGTTGCCTTCTGCACATTGTAGCCAGTGTAATCTTCCAGAAACATAAATCAGATTGTGTCTTGTTACTACTGAAGCCTCTCCAGTGACCTCACAGCACACTCAGAATAAAATCCAAACTCGTCCCTCTTTCCTGGCTCCTACTTACCTCTCCAATTTCCCTGGAGTTCATTTGCCCCCAGTCCACTGCCCTCATGCCACATTGGCATGCCTGCGGCTCCTTGAGGATGCCAGCCCCTTCCTGCCTCAGGGTCTTCGCGCTTGCTGTTTCTACTACCTAGACTGCTCTTACCCCCTGCTTTGCATGGCTGTCTTCAGGCCTCTGTCTCACCTTCACCTCTGCCAGAAGGTCTTCCCAGACCACTTCATCTCAGGTGGTCCACTCCTGTAACTCATTCTTCTCTAAAAAGGCACATCTTCATTTTTTCTTAGCATGCCTCCTTCTTTCAAGCTATTAGTTTATTTACGTGCACACTGTGAATCTCCCCTGCTAGAATGGAGGCTTCATTTGGCCAAGGACATTGTCTGTTTTGTTCATCACTGTATCACTGGTATTTAGAATGCACCTGGCACATAATAGGTGCTAAATAGGTGTTAAACGAAGAATAGAAAATTAGGAACAATAATATTCATTAATTAAGGAGTGCTTGGGATTAAATAAATAATGGCATATCCATGCATTGGAGTAACTGCAGTCATTTAAAATGATGATGCAGTTTTACTTTCATTGATACGGAAGATGTCAAGGATACTGTTGAGTGAACAAAACAGAAACAGCATGTATATTGAGGCCAAAGGTAAGTAAAATTATATATGTACATTCATACATATTTCATATTTATAGAAAGAGAGATTTCTGGGAAAATAGTCATAACAATATTTGTAGCGGTTAACCCTAGGTAAATAGGGGTTTCAAATGGTTCTTACTTCATTCTTTATAAGTTTTTTGGCTTTGAATTTTTGTATTGAGCATATGTTATTCTTATAACTGGGAAAAAAATTAAGTTATTTTTATTCAGGGAGAGGAGCTCTCTCATTTTGTTTAATAGTTGCTTGGTGATTGTCATAGTCTCTTTGGGCTGCTATAACAAAAATACCTTAGACTGGGTAATTTATAAACAACAGAAATTCATTGCTCACAGTTCTGAAGGCTGGGAAGTCCAAGATTAAGACATCAGCAGATTCAGTGTCTGGAAAGGTCCATTCCTCATAGATGGAACCTTCTGTGTGCCTCCTCACAAGACAGAAGAGGGAAATAGGCTCCCTCAAGCCTCCCTGATTAAAGTATCAATCCCATTCCTGGAGGTGGAGCCCTCATGACCTAATTACCTTCTAAAGGCCCCACCTCTTAATGCTATCACATTGGATATCAGGTTCCAATACGTGGATTTGCAGGAGACACCAACATTCAGACAATAGCAGTGAGTGTTTATGTCTTATTGATCCTACATAAGCTCCATGAAGGTTAAGGTACAAACTGCAGAGTGAGCCATTTTTTTCCATTTTCTGTACCAGCAGCTGTTTTGACATGCTGTCCCTCCTAATATTCCTGCAGCTTAGTGCAAGATGACCTGGCATGGCCCGGACACTGTTGATGCTGTGAATAGGATTGAATTCACTGCAGTACTCAGCCCTAGACATCTGCTATTTTCCCAAGACAGAAGGGAGATGGGTGCAGTGACATCTTTGGCTGCCATGGGAGGGGCTTCTGTCTACTGTGTGAGGCTTCCAGGGCTCCTTCCATAGGCTGTGATTCTCTTACTTGGAGCAAAGGATGTGTCATGTGCCCTTGGCCCCCAGTATGCCACATTGGAGAACAGCTGTGCTGGGCTCAGATGGAGCCTGATAGTCACAGGGGACTCTGTTATCAGAAGCTTCTTCCTAGGCCTCTTACCTCTCCCACACCAACATACACCCATTTGAGATTGGATTTTAGTTTGCAAATGTCTAAGTTATTTTACTGGATCAGTTAATTTAGTGTAGGTCAGTGGGTTTTTCTGTGTTTATTTTAGAAAACTGCTTTTCCTTTTAGTTTGTCTTTGATTAATTGATCCCATGTTGTGGTTTATTTCCCTGCCTTGTGATGATGTGGGAGCTATTTGCACTTTGGCCAGCCCTTCTCAGGCCTCTTTTGACTCCCATGATTCATGTGTGGCATGGCCAGGGCCTTCTGACATCACCCTGGGGAAGGGGATGGGAGGCAATAGTATATCATTGCTGTCATGGAAACTGTGCTGCTAATGTGAGGCTCTGCTTTTCTGGCTTCCTTGGAGAGTCATTGCGGCATAACGTAAAGAAAAGAATCAGACCTAGGTTGGTTCAGCAGGATACCTGCTAGCCTACTTCATGATTGGGGAATCTTGAACATACCTCCCCTGTCTAAACCTCTGTTTCTTCATCTGTAAAACAGAGATAGTACCTGCTTCATGGGGCTGTAGGTGACAGTACTGAGAACACCATGAATACAGAGGAAGATGCTCAATAAATAGTTAGTTGTTCTCAGTCCCTTCATTCTGCAAACCTGACAGCCCATTTGGAACTATTGCCAACTTCCTCCTCCATCCAAGCCATGGCATATATTACATATACTTAATATAGCCCATGACTTTTTTTTTAGAGACTGTGCAGTGACATTTCTTAAGACATAATAGACCTGTTTTGGCTAGAATGGGTCCTTGTTCCATTTACTGCCATTCCCTTTGTACTTCGCAATTCATCATAGCCCAGAGATTGGAGCCAAAGACCGCTTTAAAGAAGATCTGGCAGCAGAGCTGCTTCTCTGGGTAGATGGGTTTTCTTGCCTCATGGACTGTTCTGCCTTGTGAATTTTGTGAATTATAATTTGAAGCATTGCAATTTTCTGATAGAGCCAAGTTCATGTTTTTAGCCCATAAAATGCCAAACTTTATATATCTCAATAATGCTCCTTAAATTTGTGTTCATGGGCAATATTTGTGGTTGTCATCAGTAGCAGTCACTTAATAAGCATCTGCTTTGTGCCAAGTACAGTGACAGCTGATTGGAATTTGTGGTGGTTCATTACAAGGAAAAAAGGAAGTGGGTCACTCCAAACGGAAAATGCCAGTAGCATGTTAGGCTCATCATGTACAACTGTATTCCTTGAAATTCCATTCTGGGGCTCAGTATCCTGAAGGTGAGGCTACACTAGGACACCTGGCTTCAGGAACCTTCAGGAAGCTCTCTCTTTGTCCTAGGACAGGATCTTACTGCACAGCCTGGTACTCCCAGCTGTTTGCACGTCAGAATGTAGGTAGGAAGTAATATTTGTGTGCTATACTAGTATAAACAGGAGAGGACTTGGAATTATCTACATAGGGCATTGTGAAAACATTTGTGATTTTAAAAAATATATATTACAGAACTCTGATGAACAGACCAGGTGTGGTGACTCACACCTATAATCCCAGCACTTTGGGAGGCCAAAGCAGGAGGATCAGTTGAGCCCAGGAGTTTGGGACCAACATGGTGAAACCCTGTCTCTACAAAAAAAAATACAAAAATTAGCTAGGCGTGGTGGTGTTGTGCCTGTAGTCCCAGCTACTCAGGAGGCTAAGGTGAGAGAGTCACCTGAGCCCAGGGGATCAAGACTGCAGTGATCCGAGATTGTGCCACTGCACTCCAGCCTGGGCAACAGAGTAAGACCCTGTCTCAAACAAACAAAAAGAATTATGATGAGCAAAATGAAACACAAAGTATTAAGAAATATATTAAATGTTGAATTGCTATGCCATAAAAATCTTTTCAAATTTTTTAATTAAAAACTTGAGTTTGTTTCAGTGTTTATAAATTTTTATTCAGGATTTTTTCCGGGGAAGGGTTTGCATAACTCCTGTCAGGGCTTTTTAATGATACTCTCTTAAAAAATACTCAAATTATCCTCAAAAAGAAATTTCGTTCACGCAAATAACTGATAAAAATGTAAAATCATTTTTATACTTATTCAGAAGTTTACAACAGTTGAAATCATATTTTAAAAATCCAACAGCTCTTCCTTTTCTTTCATCAAAATTGTAAGGTTGAAATTTCTTCAGTTAGAACAAATGGATTTCAAATCTAATCTCACCTTTTGTATCAGGTATTTCAAAATGGCATGAAGCTCTATTGCAAAATGTATATGAATTCTTAGAGCAGTCAGCCTGGAGTTGGTTGGAGATCATAAAAGGCTACATTCAGTGCACATATGTGAGGACGGATGTGTTGGCCTTCACCTGGAGCTCTGCTCCCCTGGGGGTCCCCACCTGGCCTCCCTGCCACTGACCAGCAGCCTCTGGGGCTACACTCTGCTCCATGAGTTTTTCATGCAGCGTTTTTCATGGAACATAATTTTTACTTGAAAGTACAATTGACAAACTATGGTTTTTCAGACTTTGGAATTTGGCAGACATTTTCTCAATACTGAAAGTGAACATTGTCACTTCAAGGGAAATAACTGACAGTATTTTGTTGCCAGTGATAAAATGTGATTCCACGTGACAGCTTCTCAATACTTAAATTTTAAATTAAACAAGGGTTAGAAGGCTAACCCTATGTTACAGCCTCTCAATTGTTTTTTTTGGGTTTTTTTTTTTTTAGATGGAGTCTAACTCGGTCGCCCAGGCTAGAGTGCAGTGGCGCGGTCTCAGCTCACTGTAACCTCCGCTTCCCGGGTTCAAAGGATTCTCCTGCCTCGGCCTCCCGAGTAGCTGGGACTACAGACGCCCACCACCACACCCGGCTAAGTTTGTAGTTTTAGTAGAGACGGGGTTTCATGTCGGCCAGGCTGGTCTCGAACTCCTGACCTCATGATCTACCCACTTCGGCCTCCCAAAGCACTGGGATTACAGGCATGAGCCACTGCACCCAGCCAGGTCAGTTTTTATAAGTGCTCCCTACATGGCTTAAAAAGAGGTGAGGCACAGTGATACGCACCTATAGTCTCAGTTACTCAGGGGCTGAGGTGGGAGATCACTTGGGCCCAGCAGTTTGAATCCAGCCTGGGCAGCATAGCAAGATCCCCTCTCAAAAAAAAAAAAAGAAAGAAAGGAAAGAAAAGAATGTACATTCTCCATTTGTTGGATGTAAGGTTCTCTGTATGTCTCTTAGTTTAAATTTAGTAATTGTTCTGTTCATATATTCTGAATTCTCACAGACTTTGTGAGCCTGATTTTTCAGTGGTTTATAATGATGGTAGACCAACTGTGTATTTTTCTTTTAATTCCGTTAATTTTGCTTTATATGTAGTGAGGTTTCATTATTACATGTATTCACATTTTAATACACAGCCTCTTATGTCCAGTTTCTGAACCTTCTAAGAGTTTACATCGGCGTTCCAGTGTTCATCCAACAAGTTATATGAATCTTTTGCTGTGACTAAGAAGACTGATTTATTCCTTTAAGCTGGCAATGGAAGAGTTAATAGTTAATTTCAAAGACATCTGAAAAAGGACGTTGTGCATTCACAGCTCTGACTTGGTGCACCTGCAGGAAAAGGGCATCAGTCAAGTCACTCCCCACCTGGAGCTGGGCAGAGACACACATGCTCCTTGGTCAGTGATTTTTGTAATCCTGGGCTTTCAGGAAGCCTAAGCTATCAGACTAAACATTTCTGCTGGCTTTCTGCTTTGATACCTGTGGAGGAGAGTATCCTCAGGTGCTAGGAGAGCTGGAATATCAGTGCACATTGTGCCTGGCTGACCTGGGATTCCCAGAGTATTCTGTTCTTAGTACGGATCTGGGATCATTGGGCTGCTGGTGAGACCCAGACTTTCATGCCAGCTACCCCAGAGGTGAATTGTCCCTGAAGTGTTGGTACACTCAAAATAGCAGTTCCTTTGTGTAAAGCAAATTCATATGTAACTCTGAGAACACATTTGTATAAAGGAGATGTGGTAGGATCTGTAACCGTGCCCAACGCCAGCAGTAGAGAATCTCTGTTCCTGTATTCCTGGAGCATAATGCTTATGCCTTCCTGACTGCTTTCTTTTCTAGTTTATACTTCCTAAAGATCATGCTTAAATTTTCCTGCTAGTCAGGGAACTCTGTGATGGCCATGCACAGATTAAATCATCAGTAACATGACTATGAGACTGGGGCTGAGAGTAAAGTGCTCCTGAGCAGGCGTGACTCAGGAGACTCAGGAAGTCTTTGTGAAGAGGGTTAAATATCAGGCCTTTATACATGTTGGGAGGAAACTACCTTGGCAAACAGGGTGTTCTTAAAGGGAACCCCAAAGCAAAACCCGGAAAATAGAGGATGTGAAAGGCATTACATAAATAGTGTGGCAGACAGTCGCGCCTAAGAAGAGCCAGAGGAGGCTCGCTGTGGGCAGGTGACTGTGATATAATCAGAAAGGCTGGGAGCCAGGAAGGGCCAGAGCAAGGGAATTACCACAGTCAAAGATGTCAGATGAGGGAGAAGGAAAGGGAGAGGTAGCCCCTGCTGCAGCCGTCACTGCCACCACCAACACTGCCCGTCTCTGCAAGGGGTGGAGGAAAAGACTCCAAAAGACTCCATGTCTCAGGGCTACTTATTAGGCTGCCTTGCTTATTTGGTCACTCTGTCCACCCCTCCATCCATTCAGCACATTTATGGAACACTAGCTCTGTGCTGCCACATGCGATACGAGGTGCAGAGGTGAGCCCTGCCCTTTAGGAGGACCCAAATACACATAAGCTCGGATAGCTTAATTGAAAGCAACAAAAACTGACTGGGAACAACTGTTTTTAAAAAGGAATTTACCAAAGGACATGGGTACCTGCAGAATCTAATTAGCAGCTAAACATCCAGCCCTCAGAAAGAACATGAAGGGCAGCCCCAGGAATCTAGATTGATCCCTCTCTTCAGCACATGGCTTTTCTCCCTGGTGTCGCTGAGTTTGAGAAATCGTCCCACTAATCTAGCTTTTGTCAGGTGCCTACACTTTGGACATAAATCCCATCGACGGTCTCACCACTTGCCTGCAGTGGGAGAAGAGCAGTTCCCTGAAGGAAACCCAAGGGGCTTGTTTCTAAAAGGACAGAAACAACAGATGTGCACTGCAAGTTTGTGAGTAAGTTCTGGAAGGGGTGGAGAGCACAGATAAGGTGCGTTTAGGCTAACAAGTTAGATGAGAGAAGATGTCGTTCATTCCACATTCCTTCCGCATGCCAAGCATAGTGTTAGGTGATGCAACTGGGAGGAAAAGAAGAGCCTTAGTGGAACTTGTAGACTAGCAGAGGAGAGGCACCTGTCAATGTGTAGTCACAAACTGGAGAAAGTACACTGTGGCACAGGAGCATGTGAAGGGTGAGGTCTACGCAGGGAGGACAAGGAACGCTCTTCTAAAAGAGCAAAGTAGGGTCTAAAGAATGAGCAGGAATTAACCAAATAAAGAGGTACCTTAATCAAGGAACTGAAAGAAGCCAAAATCACCAGAGCACAGAGCACAGATCAAGGGAGACAATAGTATAACACAGAGCTGGAAATTTAGGGAAAGGTGTAAAATCCTTGTTGTATTATAAGAACATCCGAAATCGAGCTTTGGTGATGGCTTTATCTTAAAGGATAAGCAAGGTGAGTGAAGGCATTGTAGAAGAAATGTCACCTGCAGTAGTAGCTCTCAGGCATAAAGGCTTCCTAGAAGGGAGTGGCAGGAAATGAGGCAGAAGACAGATCAAGAGGTTGCCACGTGAACCAAGCAACAGTGAAGACTCAAGCAGAAGCAGTGGCGGGATAGGGAGGGAGCAGGGTCTGTATGTAGAAATGAGAGGCATTAGGGTACACCAACATTTCTTTCTTGGAGGACTGGATGATAATGCCATTATTTAAAAACAAGAAGGATCAAGGCTGGAAGGCTGGGGAACAGGCAAACATAAGTCTGATTTGCACCATTTGAGCTAGAGGTAACTGTGGGTCGTTCAGGAATAATGTGTAGGAAATAACCAATGTGAAAAGAGATTGGGAAATTTTAATTCAATTTTTAAATTTTGAAACAGGGTCTCACTTTTGTCACCCAGGCTGGAGTGCAGTAGGACAGTCATGGCTCACTTCAGCCTTGAATTTTCAGGCTCAGGTGATCCTCCCGCCTCAGCCTCCCCAGTAGCTGAGACCACAGGTGCACACCACCACGCTCGGGTAATATTTTGTATTTTTAGTAGAGACAAGGTTTCACCATTTTGCCCAGGCTGGTCTTGAACTCCTGGACTCAAGTGATCTGCCTGCCTGGGCCTCCCAAAGTGTTGAGATAACAGGAATTAGCCACCACACCCAGTCAGGAAAATATTTTAAATAAAGAGAAAGGCATGTTCAAAGGCCTGGAAATGATAAAGTTATGTTGGAGAAAGATGAAATAGTTCAGCCTGGCAGGAGTGTTGAATATGACAGGGGTGATGCCGGGAATCTAGAAATGAAGTTGGAATGGTAGCTATAGGCCAGGTCATGAGGGACCTTGTAGATGAAGAGATTGGGATTTGTTCTGAGAACAGTAGAGTCTAACCAAAGGTTTTAAGCAGGATTGTGATATGGCCATATTAATCTTATAGAAAGATAGCTCTGATTACAACACAGAGCATCTATTAGACAGGGGCAGGGAGACCCAGCTATAACAGGAGGCTGGTACAGCAATCCAGGGGAGAAGTAAAGCTGGCTTGGCCAAGGAGAGTAGAAATGGAGAAAAGTAAGTAGATTTGAGATCCATTTAGAACATGGAATTAAAAGGACATACCAATTAATTAGATGAAAGAAGAGAGAAGCAGGAATAAAGGAATTCTCTCAGGTTTCCAGCTTGGGCAGCTGGGTGAGTAATGGTACTGTATGTTAAGGTGGGAAATCCAGAAGGAGGTTCTGGGTGTGTATGAGGGTGATGAAGATGAACTCTGGGAGGGTGTGCTTTAGGTTTTAATTGCCTGTAGGACACTGAACTGGAGCTGTCCAGGAGGCAGCTGGATATACACATGTGGAGCTCAGCCAGGCTCAGTGGCTCACACCTGTAATCCCAGCATTTTGGGAGGCCAAGTTGGGCAGATCATGAGGTCAGGAGTTCGAGACTGGCCTGGCCAACATAGTGAAACCCATGTCTACTAAAAATACAAAAAACTAGCCAGGCATGGTGGTGGGTGCCTGTAATCCCAGCTACTCAGGAGGCTGAAGCAGGAGAATCGTTTGAACCTGAGAGGTGGAGCTTGCAGTGAGCCGAGATCGCGCCACTGCACTCCAGCCCAGGCAACAGTGTGAGACTCCATCTCAAAAAAAAAAAAATGTGGAGCTCAGGAGAGAGGGCTGGGCAGTAATGAGAGATTTGGTTTGGGTGCAATGGAAGGATAATTGGGCAGGCTGAACTGAGTGTTGAGCAAGGTGTCTAGACTGAATAAAGAAAAAGTGAAGAAAGGAGAAATGACTTAAAAAAAAAACAGAAAAAATATGTGGAAATATTTTCAGACATTGAACCATTGGTAGTACAGGACATTGATCTTCTGAAAGAAGGGAAACAGATGAGGTTAGCCCTGTAATTGCCCGATCCATCTGCCTGGAGAGTTTCCAGTGCACGTTGCAGAGAAGAACCCACGAGTCCAAAGCTGAGGTAACAGCTGAGAATTTGAGGAGGCCAGGGCCACTAAAATTCACGGATCATCAGAGAGGAGAGAACCGCGCAAAGAGAGAGCTCAGGGGATCTGTTGCAGGTCCCCCTTGGGCTTCTCAGCTGATGAGTACATGTGGATGGGAAAACTACCAGAATCTGGGGAAAGAACCGCTGGAAAAGGGCAGTAAGAATAACCCCTAGAGATCACACAAGGCTGGGAATTGTGGAAAAACTGTATAATGAATGGGGTACCACATAGTGTACTCAAGGAGGTACTGCCTTAGCAGTGGGATAAAATTAGTAATGGTGCAAAATTAACCTTAAAGTTCACTTTTGCCTGTAATTCTAACCCTACAAAGCTTAAAAGCAAGCCTTTAAAGCCTCAGACTGTTTCCAAGTGATTTAATTGTACCTCAAAAATACTTAAGGAATGCACAGGTATCCTATCCCCAACAAGATAAAATTCACATGGCTGGCAGCCAATCAGAAGTTATAAGGCAATTCAGAAAAGCATGAAAATACAACCCATAATGAGGGAAAAAACCAGTCAGTAGAAGCAGGCTTGGAGATGACACAAATGATAGAATTAGGGGTATTATTTCATATTCCTGTGTTCAAGAAGGCAGGGGAAAGCATGAGAATGTTAAGGAAAGGCATGGAATATATGAAAAAGACCTCCCAGAGATGAGAAATACAATGTCTGAGATGAAAAATTTACTAGATGAATAATCAGCAAATTAGATACTGTAGAAGAAAAAAATAGTGAACTAGAAGATACAGCAATAGAAACTATCTAAAATGAAACAGAGTGAGGGCTGGGTGCTGTGGCTCACACCTGTAATCCCAGCACTTTGGAAGGCCGAGGCAGGAGGATAGCTTGAGGCCAGGAGTTCAGCCTGGGCAACATAGTGAGACCCCTGTCTCTACAAAAAGTTTAAAAATTAGCCAAATGTGGTGGTGCTTGTCTGTAGTCCTAGCTACTCAGGAGGCTGAGGCAGGAGGATTGCTTGAGCTCAGGAGTTAGAGGCTACAGTGAGCTATGATTGTGCCACCACTCTCCAGCCTGGGCTACAGATTGAGACCCTGTCTCTTAAAAAAAGAAAAGAAAAGAAAAGCAACATAGAGTGAAACACTACTGGGGGGAAAATATGAACAGAGCATTGGTGAGCTATGGGGCTTCAATCAGCCTAATACATGTGTTATTGGGGCCCCTAAAAGAGAGAGGAGGGCAGAAAAATATTTGAAGAAATAAGAACCAAATTTTTTTCAAATGTAATTAAATCCCGCAGATCCAAGAACCCCAAGGATGCCAAACACAGAAAGATGATGAAAACCACAGCACAGTGTGTCATAAGCACTCCCTTCTCATGTCCCACAGGTGCTTGGCAAAGGGGAGGAAAAGCAGCCTTTCCTAGAGAGTCTCAAGAAAAGCCTTGTAGGGTCTGCCAGCCTTCACTGTGGCAGGAGGTAGAGCGGGGGGGCCGAGTGTTTGGAATGGGGAATCAGAAGGCATTATGAGAAGGGTTTGACAGAGGACCAAGGATGAGAGAAATGGGGTCCATGGCTCATTTTAATTGGCTATGCACTTTCCTGGGAGATTTAGCTAGCTCTTAAGTTTTCCAAAGATTATTCCTACTCTTTGCGAGAGGACGTTTATTTGTTCAGGACAACACCTTTCTTCTGGTAATGCTCCTTGTAACCATGCATATCACATGGGAGTCATCATTTTCCACAAACCCCATCTCCTCAGTCTCTGTGACTAGAACAGAATGAAGAGCTGGTGCAAGCTCCACCAGCCCTAGTCTTTCCTCAGGAGTTTTGCCCTGGGAGCAGAGGGGCAAATGCAGTCCTTGCCAGTGGCAAAGCGGAAGATGTTTGCCTACAGGTTGCTGGTGGCCATGTTGCCTCACTTACCAAGAAAGCTCACCAGGGGAGAGTACAGGCAATAGAGGGAGGCCATTGGTGTATTCCAGTCACTTTCGGCCACCCCTGAGACCCTCCGCACTCTGGCTCTTCCCACGTTTTGGTTATGTGAACCATTAAATCGCCCTGTTCACCTAAATTAGTGTAACCAGTATGTTGAGCATGGAGGAAATGTGGAGGAATCATCACAGACACCTTCATTTTGTCTCCCACTGTTCCCTTAAAATGTCGTCGTGTCTTTAATACACCTGAAGTAATAAAAATTCCATGGTCACAGTGAGTTGCTGTTTCCAAAATTAGAGTGTCCCATCTTGTGTAACAGTCACAGCTTTCAATTCATAAAAGCTGCAGTTGCTCCCTTCCCCCCAGCAGGGCTTAGTGCTGGCAGGTGCCTGACAGGGAAAGGGCATGCTTTGCTTGTCTTTCCTCTTCCCTCCTCTGCCAGCTACTAGCTGCTGCCTCTGACCTCTCTCAGATTGCTGTGGGAGGGAGAGGGAATGAGCAGTAAAGACCTAGAGTGTTTGCCCTCTCTGGACCTGACAAGTGGTTAAAGCTGACTCTGGTGGGGTGCTTTTGTGAGTGTTCTGATGACCCGTTTCCATTGTGGGTCCCTCTTCTCTGCAGTTCTCCCAGTATGGGTAATGCTCGTGCCTCTGCCTTGCTCCTCACTTCTGCAGCCCCTGGAAATCCCAACATCTACCCCTGCTTCTGTTGGCCAAGGGCCTGTCAACCCTCCAGGCAGATCTTCTGGAAAGGACCCAAAACAAGCCCACACCAGCTCCTTCATGCATTGGTTTTTGCCAGAGATTCTGGGAGTGCAGACCAGTCCCCATGCAGTGCTTCCTGCAGCCAGCCCACCCATCGCCCATCACCCAGCCTATCCTCTAGACTTGCTGGGTAGGAGGCGGGCCCCAGGCAGCCCATTGAGTTCTCCATACCTTACGGCCCTGTCAGGCTTCCTTCAGCAGGCTGGAGTGAGAGACAAGTACCCATCCTGCCCTGTTCATAATACAACTCCCCATAAAGCAGTTTGCAAATCCTCTCTCCCTTCATCTCCAGCAACCGATTACTATTTACATGTGTTGTTGGGAAGGCCTTTAGAATTACGTGATAGGTATTCAGAGATTTCCTTTGAAAATCTTTATCTTAGTCTAGCACTTCACTATGGTGTCTGAAATGTATCACCTTACAGGCCCGGCTAAAATTTTCTTTCTAGCATCCTGTTACACTAATTTGATTTGGATTTATGACTGTTGTGACCAAATAATCCTGATAACAGTCAACAGATATTTATTGAGCATCTACTATGAGCAGCTACAGCTCTCATGAGCTGTCAGTCCACATAATCTTTTCATTTTTCTTGAATCCATTTGCCAATGTTTATAAACTTAATTTTACCTTAAAAATCCAGATTCCTGGCTTGAAAAAAAAAATCAGAAGATGTGGTAATGTGGGCCCTGTGTTGCTGCCTGGCACAGTTAGCAGAAGCTAGTGGGAGCTGCCCTTCAGCAGGGCATGCACTGTCCAGATGGACTCAGTTCCCCCTGGGCTCTGATGCTAGAGCCAAGGCCCAGTTGCCATTTATCGTGAGTATCATTATTCTGGTACTCATGTCTCTTTTTTTGAGGGCTGTATGGGTACAGTGACCCTTCACTGTGTTGCCCCGGCTAGAGGGCAGTGGTATGATCACAGCTCACTGCAGCCTGCTTCTCCCAGGCCCAAGCCATCCTCCTACCTCAGCCTCTGGAGTATTTGGGACTATAGATGTACACCAACACGCGCAGCTAATTTTTAAAAAAAATTTTTTGAACAGATGAGGGCTCACTATGCTACCCAAGCTGTTCTCAACCTCCTGAGCTCAAGCAACCCTCCCACCTTGGCCTCCCAAAGTGCTGCAATTACAGCACTGTGTCCTGCCTTCATGTCTCTTAATGAAAGAGAGAAAACAGATAGACCAAGAGATCCATGAAGGGACAAACTTGCTTTAGAAATGCAGAGTTCTTAGAAATTTAATATGCAGTGTGTGTGTGTGTGTGTGTGTGTGTGTAAAACAAAACAAAACTAAGATGCCACTGGCAAATAATAAACCCCAGATACAATTATTTTTACTATACAGAAAATATATGGGAGGAAAAACAGTGAATTGAAAAAAAGACATTCCAACAAGATTTGTTTTTTAATGCAACTAAAATAAGTAGTGTGAGCTGCTGCTGTATGAGGGTATTACATTCTCCTGCTTCCCTCATTTGGGTTATGCTGTCTCTTGCTTAGCCCCTGCCATTTGAGTTTGCAACAATGAGGGAAACATTCTCTGACCTCTCTGGAAGGAATCTGCCAAAGTATGGATTCATTGTCTAAGGGAGTCTTAGCTCAGGTCTGAGGAGCAATAGCACAAGAGTTCCCCCATGGTTGTCACCACAAAGGGAAACGGTAACAGGTATTTGGCAAGTTGATGAGGTTTCCTTTTTATGGAATGATAAAATAGGATTGTTGAAAGATCACTTAACTTTGACACTGACTCTTTGCAAATTGTATTTTTAGTTTTATTTTATATTTAAGACTTTTTTGTTTTTCTTACCAATGCTTGTAAGTTCTTGATATGTTAAGGCAAGTCTTTCATCCATTTGCCTGCGTTAGAGCAGAACCAGAATTATTTTGAGGAAAAGCTTTCACTTGCTCAAGGGTATTCTCTTGGGAGGCAAGCCTGCTGTTGAGTTAAGTGTCCTAGTTGGTATCTTCAATTTTAAGAAGAGGATTTATTTTCTCTCCACAGCTCAGATGATTTTGAAAGCAATGAATCTGGCCTTAATTGGCCTTGCAGAATGACTCCTGGGAAGTACTTGTCAGCGTGTGTAACTTCCCTCTTTTGGCCATTCACTGCTTATTAAAGGCTGAGTTCCTCGAAAGCTTTGCTGCCTGGCCTTTTCCATTCAGTATTTTGGTCGTGGTATTCTGTTTTACCCTCAGATTGAGTCAGGCCACCTTAGCTATTCATAGGCCATTCATAGGCCTATGAGTTGCACCTATCATTCTGCATTCATAGGCCACCTTATTTTGGCATAGACACACACACACACACACACACACACACACTGCAATTATGGAGCAGAGCCATAAATAATCCCATGACACTTCCGGTGATTTTCCATATACAAATGTTTTTGAGAACACAGGAAATTTCCCTCAAGTCTTAGTATCAAGAATAGCTGTGATTCTCCTGGTTTATTTTCTGGATACTGCTGAACCATAAAATCAGTGCTTTGCACTTAGTTTTGCGGTGGAAAATCTTGGGGACAGATATGTAATCTTCCTCCAGCAAGCACTCAGGGCCCTAGGACGTTCACTTTTGCTATTTTCCTTACCCCACCTGCATTTTCCTATTTTTATGTCCACTTTGGCCCCAGATTTCTCCTTTTTAAAATCTTGTACTCCATACCAATTTTGTAGAACTGCTTCAACCTCATTTTAGAATGAGGCAAGATGTAAAGAACTTAAATAAATTAAAAGTTTTTATCTGATTGGTCATTTGTTACAAACATCAATTTGTCTTTAAATTTTATTGTAAACTTGCTGTTCTTTATGTAATCTGATCTGTTGGTTCTTTATGATGACCATCAAGAGAACTGGCATGGATTTGAGGACCCGTGTCTCTTAGCCATGGGAAGACATGGCTAAGATGGCTGATTCAGCAAATGTTGTGTTTAGAGCTTAGAGGAAGCAGAGATTGCATCTGAGCCTCTTACTTTTACATGTCCAGTTTCATGGTTTACTAAATTTCAGTTCCAATTACCACATTTATACAGGAAGGAAGGCAGTTATATACCGACATAGGACTGGCTGCCCTAGAAGCATAGGAAATACCTGGCATTGAACTTGGTCCTTCACAAAACAGGTGTTCAGCTGGTGTTTTGTGGTTTATGTATTTAGTTGTGTTCTTTGAAGCAGTTGAATTGTGTTATTTCCCAAGGATTGTCTGTCCCCATAGTCTAGGTCTGGGGGATGCAATATGCTGGTGTCATCAGTGGCTTGACTTCAGTGACATTTTCTGCTTTTCTTTTTCAGAGTATGATCGGTTGGGCTTCCTCCTGAATCTGGACTCTAAACTGTGAGTAGAATGAGAAGATACCTTGGTTCTGTGGCAGAGAGGTCTGTGAGAGCTGACTCTCACTTTGAAGGGTCAGTTCTTATCACTCTTCTGGTGAATAGGGGACTCCCTGGGGTCTCTGTCCTCAGGCTGTCAGCAGAATCTTGGGGCATGTTACAGTCTGCAGTGGCTGGAGAGAGTGGGATGATAGGTGCAAACATAAGGCCTTCAATTTGGCTGGCATGGGCAGCTCGTTACAGAAAGAGGCCACCGCCAGGAGTTTGAGGGACTAGGAGGCTCCTGGAAGGCCTTCTCCTACAAAGTAGAGGACAGTTGAGTCACAGCAGGAGGCAGGGGCCTCACAAAGATTCTCTGGCACCTGACATGCACAGCCTTCTGTGATCATTCTCTGTCTTCCTCTCCAGCTTCAACTCCTGCCACTCTTGCCACAGGTGAACCCTCCTTTTCCCTCTACGTTTGCATATGCTTGTTATCTGTGTCTGAAATTCTCTTTCCTTGCTAGTCCACTTGGAAAACTAAAAAACGACTTCCTCCTCACGCAAATTGCCTCTTCCTCTGTGCTTCCTTTGATTTTTTTACCTCTGTTACAATTATCTTACTATGCTGTAATAGCATAATAATTACTAATTTTTTAAGGGCACAGGCTCAGAGCTAGGCATAGTCGGTAGCTTGGTTCAAATCCCAGATTGATGTTTATTCTCTTTATGATTTGGGGCAAGCTACTTAACCACTCTGAGTCTCAGTTTCATCTGTAAGATGATGACAATAAACTTATTTCACAAGGTTGTTATAAGAATTCAATTGAAATGATTAATTTATAGAGGACTGTCAAGTATTGAGTATCTAATCCTTCCAGGATCCTTCCCTACTGGTCTTCTTGGTTTCTCTAGCACCTATACAGTATTGGTCTATGTGTGTCAGGTGCTCATTAAATACGGAACGCTTGGATGGATGGATGGATAGATGGATGGATGGATGGATGATGGTAGGATGACTGCGTACTTCCCTATTTGACAAACATGCCTTGAGTTGTAGCTCTTTCCACTCTATATGTTCATGGCCCATGCAAGCCTGCTCACATGGCTGATGCTCAATAAATCCTTGCAAAACCACATTACTACCTACTGTGATTCCTTTCTATTGTTAGTTATCTTTGTGCACCTGTGTCCCCCTGCCCTGTACCAGGCAGACATCATGAAGGATCAGATTTGTGTCTCCTTCCTTTCCTGTATTGCTTAAGGCCTTTTCTACAGTTGCATTTGATGGGGATGGCCACACCTACATACAAGACATCAAACCAGGGGCTAGTTGGTTTTCCCACTGAATAGTCTGGCATCTGGCTTCTTGGCTCTGGTGCCTCGTGCTATGACTTCAAGCATTGTAAATCTCCCAACTTTTATACATTATGAAGGCGACTATGAAGGAAGAAGTGTCTATTCTGGTTACCAGGCTAGTAGAGAGATGTCAGCCGCATGTTAACATCTGGGGAATGGGGTTTGATTGTGGCTAGAAAGCCACAGGCTTCACTCTTAGAAAATCCTTACATCTTTACTCTTAACATCTGGGGAACTGGGTTTGAATGTGGCTACAAAGCCACAGGCTTTACTCTTAGAAAATTCTTATTTTAGCACACAGGAAAAAAAACAAATCAAGTATAAGCCCTAAGCAAGTGAAATGCCACCAGAACGGAAGAGATAGAGTAATTACCAAGTTGTATCACATTGATGAACAAAAGGCATATTCTCTAGGATATATTAACTACAGTATTTAAACTGTCTTCAACAGTGAAAAGAAGACGATGATGAGGACACTTCTGCCCTGCTCTCCTGACAGTTGGGTGGTAGATAGTAGGCTGTTGTGTAGCTTTCTGTTGTGTATCAGGCCAATTCTTTGAGCTATGTGAGTTAACTTGGTCTTTAGCACAGTAAATTGGCTTGGCCTCATTTGATTTAACTCACAATTTAAGCTACAAGCTAGAACTTTTCCTGCCTCTAGCTGCAAACGTTTTTCTAGTCCAGTGCTGTCGTCAGAAGTCTAGTGCTGTCTCTCTGTCTCACAGATACCTGAGAAAGGTTTCCACCTACTTCCAGAGAGAAGTTTCCAAGTTAAGGATTCTGCTTTTGGTGGGGGCAGTTCCTCAGCAAAGTTGAGATCTCCCCTTACCAAGTCCCTCTCTGGTTGTGTTATATTTTATTTCTGATGTATAGGAAAGGACCTGAACTTGAATCAGAACTGGATTTGAATTCTGTCTCTGCTGGTTAGTATTACATAACCTTAGATAATTATTATATTTTAGCTTTCTGAATCCCAGTTTTCCTTTATGAAAAATGTAGATAATAGCACTCACTTCCTATGGTTTTATGAAGAATAAAAGAAAGGGTTCTGTAAAGTATGAATAATTATACCAATGTAAGGCCTTCTTTTTATTTATCTTGATTAGGATTCATTTAGCTTCTTCTTCTTCTTTTTTTTTTTTTTTTTGGTACAGATAGGCTCTTGCTGTGTTGCCCATACTGGTCTGGAACTCCTGGGCTCAAGTGATCCTCCCACCTCAGCCTCCTAAAGTATTAGTATTACAGGTGTAAGCCACAGTATCTGGCCTCATTTAGATTCTTGGGTATAAGAATTTCATATGTTCTGGAAAAATGTCAGCCGTTATCTCTTTAAATATTCCCTCTGCCCCACTCTTTCTCTATTCCTCTTCTGAAATTCTGATTGAATTTTAGACCTTTCTCATTATATTAACTTACCTTCCATATTTTTCATCTTTTAATTATTTTCACATTAATTTGGAACCCCAAAAGACTCAGCATAAGGATAAACTAGAACATTAATAAACCTGCACCCCCAAAGCAGGGCTGCAAGAACGATTTCCAAAACTCTGAGTAGGTCATGGCAATGAAACAGAAACACTTGATATTTGTTGCCAGAGTTCTCATCACTCAGGTGATCTAGGGAACCTCAAGCCGTGAGTTCAGTTTAAGGTATTCCAGACTGGCCTCCAAGCACCTGGCAGAAATAAATGCAGACTTTCCATAGAGGAAGACGTATGCATTCCTCACAAAATAACTTTTCAAGGAAATGAGCAGCTCACAGTAAAAAACAACTAAACACACAAGGAAACAAGCCTCTATTGAAGCTTGTTCTCATGGTTTTATGAGAACCATGTAAAACAACTGACAACAGAGGAGTACCCACAAAGATTTCTGAAACTGGAATTATTACCATACATCATTTGTAAAGCAATTAAATATGCTGTATTTAAAGAAATAAGAGACAATACTGAGCTATATGCATAGCGTAGGGAACTATGAAAGGCAAAATGCCAGATTTGAAAAACAGTGAACTTCTAGAGTGAAAAAATACAGTGACCAAAATTAAAAACTCAATAAAAGGGGTTAGCAGCAGATTAGATGCAACTAAAGACAGAGTTAGTAAACTGGAAGGTAAGATAGAAGAAATTATTTATAAAAGGAGTTGGCAAAGGGCCAAATGGTAAATATTTTAGGATTTGGGGCCTTATTTTTTTTTGTCATAACTACTCAACTTTGCTTTTTTAACATGAAAGCATCCATGGATAGTGCATAGATGAATGAGTATGGCTATATTTCAATAAAACTTTACTTATGGACCCTGAAATTTTAATTTTATATAATTTATGTTTCTGAGATGGAATTTCACTCTTGTTGCCCAGGCTGGAATGCAATGGCGCTATCTCAGCTCACTGCAACCTCTGCTTCCCAGGTTTAAGCGATTCTCCTGCCTCAGCCTCTCAAGTAGCTGGGATTACAGGCATGCGCCACCACGCCTGGCAACTTTTGTATTTTTAGTAGAGACGGGGTTTCTCAGTGCTGGTTAGACTGGTCTCGAGCTCCCGACCTGAAGTGATCCGCCCACCTCAGCCTCCCAAAGTGCTGGGATTACAGGCATGAGCCATTGCACCTGGCAATTTTATGTAATTTTTATGTGTCATAAAATATGCTTCCTTTAATTTTTTTCTCATCTATTAAAAATGTAATAAGACATTCTTAACTCACAGGCCCTATGAAAAACAGGTGAAAGGTTGGCTTTGGCCCACAAGTGTAGTTGGCTCACCCTTAATTGAGAATGCAACACAGCTACATCTGCATGAGAATTGTCTCCTCACTCCAGGTGTTTTCCATTCTTGGAACCCTATTGCATAGAAATACTCCTTTGAAAAAAAAATGGATTCAGGGGGCAAATGTGCAGGTTTGTTAACTGGGTTTATTGTGTGATGCTGAGGTTTGGAGTATGGATGGTCCCATCACCCAGGTGGTGAGCACAGTACTAATCAGGTAGTTTTTCATCCCACTCTCCACTCCCCACTCTAGTGGTCCCCAGTGTCCTTTGTTCTTATTTTTATGTCCATATGTATTCAGTGTTTAGCTCCCATTTGTAAGTGAGAATATGTGATATTTCGTTTTCTGTTCTGTGTTAATTTGCTTAGGATAATGACTTACAGCTGCATCTATCACTTTTCATAGAATAGAGAAAACCGTTCTAAAATGCATACGAAACCAAAAAAGAGCCAGAATAGCCAAAGCAATCCTAATCAAAAAGAACAGAGCTAGAGGTATCACATTACCAGACTTCAAACTCTACTATAAAGATACAGTAACTAAACATGATACTGCTACAAAAACAGACACATAGACCAATGGAACAGAATAGAGAACCCAGAAATAAAGCCACACAGCTACAACCATATGATCTTTGACAAAGTCTGCAAAAGTAAGCAGTAGGGAATGGACTACCTATTCAATAAATGGTGTTGGGATAACTGGCTAGCCATATGCAGAAGAATGAAACTGAACCCCTACATTTCACTATATATAAAAATTAAGATGGATTAAAGATTTAAATGTAAGACCTCAAACTATAAAAACCCTCACAGAAAACCTAGGACATACCCTTCTCATCATTGGCTTTGGCAAAAAATGTATGGCTAATTCCCCAAAAGCAACTGCAGCAAGAACAAAAATTGACAAGTAAGACCTAATCAAACTAAAGAGCTTCTGCACAGCAAAGGAAACTATCAACAGAGTGCACAGATAGCCTACAGAATGGGAGAAATACTCTTAAAATACCTTATGTCCAGTGATATTCCAAAACCCTGGAAATAGACATTTTAGATTTTTTTGTCTTCACTGTATTTGTTTAATTATGTCTTTCTGGAATAAATAGAGTGGCTTATATTTCCCTGGAGAATGCCTCGCTGCTTGTATCTACATGACAAAATCACTTGTCAGTGCTGTAAACATTATTCAGAATACTGATGTGCAAAAACCTTGTCTTTTTACTACAAGAATTGTTCAAAAAGACAGAACTTTTTGGTGGTTAAAAATGTGAGCTGTGGAGTCAGACATGAATTTTTGGGCCCAGTTCCACATCTTACTAGCTCTAATCTGGAGTGAGTTATTTAACTACTAAGTCTCAGTTAATGCGGTGACAATGGTAATACCAAGGATGAGAGTCAGCCCTTATCAGTGTCTGGTAAACTGGCAGGGATATAGCCCAAAAATGAGACCTGGACCTCAGCTTGCCTCCTGCTCCATACCCCAGATTTCATTTCTTCACTCTTTTGTTTAGCAGATATTTCTTGAGCACCAGCTCTGTGTTTTCTTATTGGAATAAACGGAAAGCTCTAAGCCATAGGTACAGCTTTATAAGCTTGATTGGAAAGGCTGTCCTGTGAGCCGAAGTCTTAGTGAATGAGGAGGAAGCAGTTGAGAACAGGAAGGGAGGGGAAACGGTAGTACTGCTGGATAGCATGAGCAACAGACACGTTTTTGGTTGTTTCTTTTTTTATAATAAATATGACATATTGGTGGTTTGGAAGCATTAATGGAGTACCAAGAGAATAACCGGGGATCCCAGGGTGCATGGAGTATAAAAGGAAGAGCAGCCTCCCTTGCAGAGGGCTGTAAAAATGGTGTTTTCTCAAGACACCCAGGTTTCTATGAAAGCAACGATGGAAGGAGCATTCACTGAAGAGTTTGAGGATATAAAGGAACACAGTTTTATGCCACATAATGGAAAGTTAGAGTGTGGGCTGTGCCAGGGAAGCAGTAGGGAACTGGACCAAGAAGAAGCAGAGAGCAGTGACTTGAGGATAAGAAAACTGAGAAGAATATGGTTGGGAGAGGAACAGGAATAACTAGAATGTAAGACTGGTGAGTTGGTGATATTACTAGCCTGTGGTCTTCCCCAGGGGTTGGGCACTTAGGCTGCTACGTTCCTCCAAGGGGGCACATCTGCTGTCTGAAAGGGGTCTACTGTGGTCTGGCTCAAAGTTGAGGGCCCTGGGAAAAGGCTCAGGATTAGTAAAGGCTCTTGCCCCAACAATAAAGTGGACACTCCCTCATTCAATCAACAGATTTGCTGAGCAACTAATATGTATCAGGCAATATTCTGTCCTCTGAGAATATACCAGTGAACAAGACAGTCAATAAACAAAAATATTAAAAATAAAGTTTTTAGGATATTGGAAGGTGGTAAATGCTATGAAAGAAAATAGAGCAAAAGACAAGGGAATGCTGTTGAAGAGATTGCAAGTTTCAGTGGGACAGTTAAAGTAGAACTCATTGAGAAGGTGACGTTTGAACAGAGAGTCAAAGGAAGAGAGGCAGAGCATTCCAGACAGAACCCTAAGGACATCTCAGTCTCTGTTATAAAGAATATGACATAATGAGTCAGGAAAGTGCCCATTAGTCCAGGGGAGAGATGAGCCATCTGGATTCCTTAAAGGAGCCAGATCCTGGTGTCCAGGTGTGAGTTTGCTGAGCCGATGTGGGCCTTCTGGGAGCACATTTCATTAAAGGGAAGTTTCATCTATTTCTGCTGGGTGTGGGCAGGTGCTCTGTGCTCTGAGAAAGTCCCTGTCTGCTGCCACAATGTGGTGTTTTATAGTTGCCATGTGGGCGAGAGCATGGGGACTTTAATGCTCAGTCTAACTGCATAAGGAATTCCATGTGAAGACACAAAAACATGAAAACGAAAGCAAACAACTCAACCCCCAGAGTCTTGTGAAAACCAGGTCATTTGTAATAGTGTATAAACATGGGGCAGTCTAAATACAGCCTGAGGTGAGTTTACTACTTCTAAGGGTCACGGTAGTTGCAAACCTCTGCAGTCCTCTGCTATACCAGCTGAGCTATCAAAGGGTGTGGGATTACTGCTTCTAAAACAGCCTGTCAAGTTCCCTATGGCTGCAAGGGGAAAGCATTTATTGAGCACCTACTATATGCCCAATGGTGCACTAGGTACTTTCTATGTTACCTGTTCCCACAACAGTTGCTTAGATAATCTCATCCAGTATCATGTCTTTAAATATCATCTATATGCTGATGACTCCTACATTTATATCAAGCCCAGTTCTCTTTCCCCACATTCCAGACTCATTTACCCAATTGCCTCCTTCATTTGGATGTGTATTAGGCATCTCACACTTAGCATGTCCAGAACCAAACTCCAGATTCACACCCCTGCCTCCCAGAATCTTTTCTACCCCAGGAAATGGCAGCTAACTGCATCCTTCCAATTGCTTACATCCAATACTGTAGCATCATTTCTTTGACACTCAAATCTAATAATTAGTAAACCCTATTAGCTTTACCTTAAATATCCTTAGATCCAGCCACTTCGCACTACCTCTATATCGTCACTCTGTTCAAACCGTTATCATCTCTCACCTAATTTTTGCACTCCTAACTGGTCTCCCAGATTTTACACTTGCTTCTCTGTGGTCTGTTTCCACACCGAACCCAAAGTGATCCCGATAAAGTACAAGATAGATCTTGTTACTCCTGTGATCAGAACTCCCCAGTGGCTCCCCATTTCTTGTAGAATGAGAGCCAGAGCCTTTACAGTGCTCACCAAGGCCCTACATGGTCTACGCCCTGGTTCTCGTTACTCTCCTTCTTGTTTATTGTTTTATCCTGGTCTCCTTGCTGTGATTCAGATACTCCAGGCCTGTTTCTGCCTCAGACTCTTGGCATTTGCTCATTCCTTTGTCTGGAACACTCTTCCCCAGCTACCTGCGGAGATTGTGCACTCCCTCCCCTTTTTAGAACATAGCTCAAATGTCACCTTCTTGTCTCCCTTGCCCATCCCATTTAAAAGCATAGCCCCATCCCCCATTGGCATTCCCCGTTCCCCTTTATTGTGTCATTTTCTCCAGGGTATCTATCACTCTCGGATGCTGCGTATGTTTTATTTACTTGTTTATGGTCTGTCTCCATCTACTACAGTGTTTTTTTTTTGTATCTTGTTCCCCACGATTTTCTAGCACCAAAACCAGTGTCTACTGTATTACTTAGTGATCAATTAACAAATATTTGTTGCATGGATAAATGGTGGGCAACTCTATGAAGTAGATGGTATTTAAATGCATTTTAACAGATGTGAAAATGACTATAGACAGGATAAGTAATTTACTTGTGTTCACAGAACTAAATGTGATCAAGCCAGTATTTGAACCCTTCTCTGCCTGGCTCCAGACTCTTTTGCTTTTCTCTCAACATAGCTTTCTGTTTTTTTCCCAAATTCACAGTCAGTTTGATCCTACGTTTATACTATACCGTAAGCTTTGTAAGGGCAAGAACTATGAATCTTCTGCTCACAGATGTATTCACAATGCCTAGTATAGTGTTTATGTGCATAGTAAATATTCAGTAAATATTTGTTCAATCAACTGAGGACAGAAGGAAGAGGGTATGAGTAAGAGAGAATAGAGCCACCTTTAATAATAAAATCCAGATCTTTCAAGTATTGTTCTTAGAAGATTTTTAGGGAGAGGGAAGTGTAGTGGTGAGGACTGTCAGGTGGCCTCTTCCTTTATCTAACCCTGACTTTCACCGTCTCCTGGAGACACTGTCACTTGAAGAACTTCTGCCACCATCATGCTGACTTCAGAGGGCCAGCTTCTCTTCAATGCCTTAAAAAAAAAAGAGGAAAGGGGTGTGTGTCGGCAGAGGTGGGGGGGTGTTACTTTCTCTTGGCTCCTCTAAGCAAAGCTAAAAATATTTCACTAAAGATTAAAAGAGGACATCAGAGAAATTAACCTTGAGAGGACAAGAAATCCAAAGGAGTAGTCTGGTTTGCAAAACGCGGAATTCTGTCTTTTCTATAGCTAGCATGAGCCCGGGCCATACTTACTTCACGACAGGAAAGCACAGCATTGCAGGATTTGGCTAGGTTCTTTGCTTCGTGACATCTAGCCATTTTCACAGCCCACTGTTCAAGGACTTTCTCCTGGACATCTTGAGCTACGTGGCAGGATCGAAATTCCCACTTTGCAGCTCATGGAGGGCTCTCTCTGCACAGTGGTTTTTGACCTTGACTGCATATTGGAATCACTGGCGAGCCTAAAACATTACTGATGCCTGCATCCCATCCTCTAGAGATTTTGAAGTCATTGAGCAAGGACACAGCCTTTGCATTAGAATTTTAAAGCTGCCCAGGTGAGTCTAATATGCAGCCAAATTGAGAACCACTGCTTTAATAAAAGATTCTGTTTCCTGTCTGAAGTCTCTACTTCCCCAGGTAATTGATACCAAGAATAAATCTGTCTGTACATAGGAGTATGTCTATGTGTGGTGATTCATAACCAAGACTTCACTACCCAGAAACTCTGATTTAGTTGATCAGGAATTGGGCTCAGTTTCCTTTATGTTTAAATATTCTCCCAGATGATTCTGATGTGCCAGGGACAAGAACCATGAAGTGATCGTCAGGCCTGTCACTATAATTATATCTGAATATAACATAACAACTACTGTAGAATATCATAATAGTTAGGGTAGTGGGATTGTGGCTACTTTCTTTTCTTTTGATTCTAAATATTGTTTTTATTACATCTTTACAATGAAAAAAATATATTTGGATGTTTCTGTAATTTTTTCAAACTTTCATTATGGGCTGTAGATCTCTAGAAGCTATTTTCAGAAATCCATTTTATATTAGTTTTTGGTTACCAACCTTTTCTCTATTTTTTCTTAATGGTCTTTTAAAATCTCAGCCAATTGAAGAACTTCCTATACATTATATTGACTAATTTATCTCTTCCTTATCTATAATTGAAATAAATATATGTGTAAAGATGTAGTATTTGTCTTTTCTATGCTGCCAAACTCCAGGAGATCGGAGAGTGGAACATGAGAAGTCTGGAGGAATGAGGAGAGACCAAATTATATGGGGCTTTAGAGATAACAACAAGAAGAAATATGGGCTTCATCTCAAGGGCAAAAGATGCCTTGAAGGGTTTTAAGCAGATTAGTAGTGACATAATCAGTTTTGACCCTTAGGAAGATGTCTTTGGCTACAGGAAGGTAATTTGATTAGAGAGGGGCAAGAATGGAAAGGGAGCGGGTACCTAGGAGGCTATGATGAAAGTACAGAGTAGAAACCAACAGGGAAAATCAACAAAACAAAAGCTGGTTCTTTGCAAATATCTATAAAATTGATAAACCTGTGGACAGAGAGAGAGAAAAGATATAAATTACTAATATCCGAAGTGAACATAGGATTATCCCTACTAATTTATAGATATTAAAAGAATAATGGGCCAGGTGAGGTGGTTCATATCTATAGTCCCAGTACTTTGGAAGGCTGAGGAAGGAGGATCACTGGAACCCAGGAGGTGGAGACCAGCCTGGGCAATGTAGGGAGACCTCACCTCACCTCTTAAAAAAAAAAATTAGCTGATTGTGCCTGTAATTCCAGCTACTTAGTAGGTTGAGATGGAAGGATCACTTGTACTCAAGAGTTCAAGGCTGCAGTGAGTTTTGATCACGCCATGAACTCCAACCTGGACAACAGAGTGAGACCCTGTCTCAAAAAAAAAGCAAAAAGGATAATAAACAAATATTGTGAACAACTCTGTACCCACAAATCTGATAACTTAGATGAAATGGACTGATTCCTTGAAAGACACAAACCACCAAAACTCACACAAGGAGAAATAGACAATCTGAATAAAAATATATCTGCCAAAGAAATTAAATCACTAATTAACAACTTTCCAGAACAGAAACAACAGACTCAGATGGTTTCACTGGTGAATTCTATCAAAATTTAAGGGAAAAAATGATGCCAGTTATCTACAGTGTCTTCCAGAAAATCAAGGCAGAAATAACGCTTTCTAACTCATTCTATGCATCCAACATTACCCTAGACATTACCCTACTACCCAAATAAAGATAGTATAAGAAAGGAGAACTACAGATCAATCTCTCTCATGAACGTGCTGCAGAAATCCTCAATTATTAGCAAATTCAGGTCAGCAATGTATAAACAGAATTACATGTTGCAGCCAAGTGGGATTTATTCCAGGTATGCAAGGTTGGTTCAGCTTTCAAAAATCAGTGAATAACATTCTGTTACATCAACAGGCTAAAGAAGAGAAATCATAATCATGTCTATAGATGTAAAAAAAAAATTTTGATACAATCCAATACCTATTCATGATTAAAAAAAATTATCAGCAAACTATGAGTAGAGGGGAACGTCTTCAATTTGATCAAAAAAACCTAGAGTTAACATCATGCTTAATGATGAGAAACTGGGTGCCTTTCCCCTAAGATTGAGAAAGAAACAAGGATGTCCCCCCCTCACCACTCCTGTTCAACATTACACTAAAGTCTTCACTCACACAGTAAGACAAGAAAAGGAAATAAAAGGCATACAGATTGAGAAGAAGGAAATAAAACTGACTCTGTTCACAGATGACACGATTGTCTATGTAGAAAATCCCAAAGATTGGCAAAAACATTCCAGAACTAATAAGCAATTAGGGCAAGTTTTCAGGCTGTAAGGTTAATATACAAAAGGCAATTGCTTTCATATATACCAACAAGAAGCAACTGGAATTTAAAATTTAAAACACAGTATCATTTATATGTATTTCCTTTTATAGTGCCTATAAAAAGGAAGTACTTAGGGATAAATCTGACAAAATATGTGTGAATGTGTGTGTGTGCATAGATTCATATATGAATGAGGAAAACTACAAAACTCTAATGAAAGCAATCTAGATAAATGAGTATTTTGATAGACTCGATATTACGTTTTGGGGAATTTGTGGTTTTCTTAAACAGGGTTGCCCAGGCTAGAGTGTAGCGGTGCAACCATGGCTCACTTCTGCCTCAACCTCCCAGGCTCAAAGTGATCCTCCTACCTCAGCCTCTCAAGTAGCTGGGGCTACAGGCATGTGCCACCACACTCAGCTAATTTTTTGTTGTTGTTGTTATTTTTTATTTTGTAGAGTCAGGGTCTCACCATGTCGATGGGTCTAGTGCTAGTGTCAAACTCCTGGGATCAAGCAGTCCTCCTGCTTTGGCCTCCCAAAGTGCTGGGACTACAGGTGTGAGCCACTGTGCCCAGCCTCAATATTGTTAATTTGTCAGTTCTTCTTTACTTGATGTGTAAGTTCAATGTGATCACAATCAAAATTTCAGCAAGTAATTTTATGGATAACAACAAACTTATGTTAAAGCTTATATGGCAAGGCAGAAGACCCAGAATCGCCAACATGATACCGATGAAGAATAAAGTTGTAAGACTGACAGTATCTGACTTCAGGACTACAATAAAGCTATCAAGATACATCAAGACAGCATGGTATTGACAAAATAATGGATAAATAGATCAATGGAATAGGATAGAGATCCCATAAATTGACCCACGTAAATATAGTCTATTGATCTCTGACAAAGGAGCAAAGGCAATTCAATGGAAAAAGGATACTTTTTTAAACAAATGATACTGGAATAATTAGACATCTGCATGCACAAATTAATCATTCACCTTGTACCTTTCACAAAAATTAAAATGGAACCTAAACAGACTAAATGTAAAACATGAAACGATAATAAACTTCTGGAAGGTAACAGAAAATTTATGTGACTTTGGGTTTGGTAATGAGTTTCTAGATATAAAACCAAAAGCACAATTCAGGAAAGAAAAATCAGTCAGTTAATTTTATTAAACTCTAAAACTTGTGCTCTGTGAAGTTCACTGTTAAGTGAATGAAAAGCCACAGACTTGGGAAAAAAATGGCAAAACACGTATCTGAGTAAGGCCTTGTGTTCAGAATATACAAAGAACTCTTAAAACTCAACAATAAGAAAACAACCAAGCCAATTTAAAAACGGGCAAAGGAACCAAAAGGACACCTTTCCAGATGGTCAAAAAAGATATGCAGATGGAAAATAAGCAAATGAAAAGATACTTGCATTATATGTCATTCTGGAAATGCAAATTAAGACAACAGTGAAATACTATCACACCTATTAGAATGGTTAAAAAAAAAAAACTGACAGTCTCAAATGCTGACAAGGATGTGGAGCAGTAGGCACTCCCATTCACTGCTGCTGGGAATGCATAATGGTTTGGCCACTTTGGAGCACACTTTGGAGCACTCTGGCAGTTTGGCAGCATCTCACAAAGTAAAACATAGTATGACCATATGTTCTAGCAGTTACCCTCCTAAGTATTTACCCAGTGGAACTGAAAACTTAACGTCTACACAAAAACTATACATGAATATTTATAGCAGCTTTATTCATAATTGCCAATAACTAGAGGCAACCAAGATGTCCTTCAGCATGTATATGGACAAACTGTGGCACATCTAGACAATAGACTATTATTCAGTACTAAAAAGAAATGTAGTCTGTTTAAAAAAAAAAGTGTATTTTATAAAATTCAAAGCCCACTAAGGACTTTGAAATCAGGAAAAATAAAAAGTGTATTTTATAAAACAGCCACAGCCAACGTCCAAGGGCTTTTAAATTAGAAAGCTCTACATTCAGATCTTCCTCCTGCCACTTCTCAGTTGAATTTCTTTATTTCTTTGTTCATAAAAAGGGAAGAATAATACCTATCATATAGGATTGTTTAAGGATTAACAATAATGTAAATAAAAATAAAACAAAAACAAAACCCCTGATATTGTTGAACAAGTTGTAGCTACGTTCTTCCACTCTCTATTGTTTTGCTTCCCAAATATATCTTACAAATACTCTTCCTCTCTATATCCACTGTTACCCTTTCATCCGGGTCTCTTCATTTCTCTCTTGGACTAGTGCATGTCATTCATCTACATGAAATCCTGCAGTGGCTCCCCATTGCCTCCCTCAGCAAGTCGACTTCTTGTCCTAGCAGCAAAACCATGCTGTGGTCTCACAGTCTTTGTTTTGTCAATACTAATGTAGTTGCAGTTCTCCATATGTGCCAGGCTCTCTTTCTCCTTTGGACCCTTGCGCATGTATCTTGGTGAGAATGCCCTGCTACTTTCTCTGTTTTCTTGACAGTACCTCCTAATTCCCAAGACCACTTTAACTGTCTGTCTTCTCCATATATACTTTTGTGTAAAACAACTGTTGTACTTATACCCACAGGTATCTTTTATTTAATTATCTATCTTGCTTACTAAAATTCAGACTTTTTGAGAGTAGGAACCAAAATGGAAAACTTATGTTTCTGAGTGCAGTGCTCGTGAAACATTTCCCCTGGGGAGGACCTTTAGTGGCAGAGGAGGGTGAGCATGTATTGCAAAACAACCCACTGCAAACATAAACATTCCTTTTTTTTTTTTTTTTTTTTTTTTTTTGTGACAGGGTTTCGCTTTGTTGGCAAAGCTGGAGTTCAGAGGTGCAATCTCAGCTCACTGCAGCCTTAGCTCAAGCAATTCTTCCAACCTCAGCTTCACGGGCCCAAGTAATCCTCACAACCTCAGCTTCCTGAGGAGCTAGGATTACAGGCACATGCCAGCACGCCCAGCTAATTTTTAAAATTTTTGAAAATAGAGATAAGGTCTCCCTATGGTGCCCCCAGTCTCAAACTCCTGGGCTCTAATGAATCTTCCCACCTTGACTTCCCAAAGTCCTGGGATTACAGATGTTAGCCACTATACCTGGCCCCCAAAATTATTTAAAATCTTTCATTTTGTTTGTAAAAATTCTGCATTCTACACCATAGTACATATGCATTTTCTTAATACGTTCTTCCTTATATCTTCGAGTATGTGTATTGCTCCAGGAAGACACTGGTTTGTACTATGGCTTTGAATAACTCCAACCTTTATTACATAACCCCTGAACTGTGAAACCTGCTTTGAGAGCCTGGACTTAGTGGACTTAGGGACAATGTTATCTGGAAATCATGATAGTGACCTCTGTCTTCTACTGGGGACCTAGAGAAGAATTGAACACAAGGTTTGCGTGCAGTGTTCACTACAAATTTTGTGAGATGTAGCCCTTCCGTGGGGCTCACATAAGTGCTAGGATGCTGGTGTGTAACAAGGTCCTGCACATAGATGTTGGCATCCTTTTAGTGACCCTCCCTCTCTGTCCCCAGAAGTCTCCTGACCTCCCTACCTAATAGGCATATATTTACAGAAAGCCACGTGAATGAGAAAGAAGAATCCAAATAAGAAAAATAAAGGAGCAGTTCTCTTCCTTCTTAAGTTATTGAAACTATGATAGTAATTCAGAAGAATCTAGAAGGAATAGTAAAAGCAGAAGTCAAACATTAAAACAGTAGGAACAGTGACAATACTTGTATAACCTTTCAGAGGACACTTTGACCCACATTGCTGTAGGTGTTCATTAATCTTCCCATCAGCCCTATGAAATGTGCATTACTATAGCTATTTTAAGAGTTAAGGAAACCATTGTGTCTTACCTGAGGTTACACATCTAGTAAGTAGAACTGGTGACTTAAACTCCAATCCTCTTTCCTTAAGCTGATTATGCTTTACAACAAAGAAAGCAGGGTCTTTGCTAAGAACAGGAGAGAGTTTTGGAGTCAGTTTTCTCTTGTCAAAAATGAAAATAGGGCTGCTCCAAGGGTAGACAGAGCCCTGACCAAGTATGTTTTGCAAGGCCTCTGCCTGTACAAACCAGTTGATGGGTCCATGTATGCTGTAAAGACTTACTAAGGATTTAGAACAATGGGTAGAGAAGAGATGCTTAGGCATTCCTTTGTTATCCAGTCAGTGCACCTGAAAATTCTTTTTGCTACCCAGACACCACCTCTTTCTGTTCAGGTTCAGGAACCATCTCTTTGTGTTTTCTGTTGTCAAATGTATTATTCCTGGGAAGTTACATATCTCCTGCCACAAAAAAAAAAAAAAAGTAGCAGTGCTGTTAGTACTCATTGCCATGGCTTTTTGGAAACTGTTTTGTAGAAACAGTGATCTTCTCCCTACACTTCTCCAGTACCATTCATTTCGTGCTGGCTTCATCATTTCATAATGCTGGCTACATCATTTCATGAGGCTACGCTATCCTTCCTGAGGCCCGTGAGTACTGGCTTCCAGTGACTCTCAAAGGTGACACTGCTTGGTTGGTTATGACCACACCAGTGTTACCCAGAGCGTCTAGGGACAGTGTGAATGTTAATTTGTTTTCTGGTCATGTTAAATGTATCATTTGAAATTCTATCGTGTAAACAGAACAGCACATCTTCCAACTGTGGCTTCTCCTGGACTCCTTCAGCCCCATGTGCCTGAGTCTAAGGGAAGTACTGCTTTTGGAGGATTGTTGGAAAGCTAAATCAGATCATTCAGTCCGCCATTCGATCTTCTGTCTGGTACCTGGTTTGTGCTCAGCGAATGTTACTTCCCCTGTGTTTTTCACTACCACCCAGAAAGAGGATGTGTTTTTATTTTTAAGGAAATAAAGTGTGGAAACAAAATTGAATTGGAGAGTCATAGCAGATCCCTGATGGAGTGCTTCTGTGAGAATTATGTGTTGAAGCACTTGGAGAACTTACTGGGGAGCATCCTTCCAGCTAAGATGAAGTAAATTACAAGGTCCTGGAGACAAATATAACCTGTAGTAATGTCAGCTCTGGAATCAGTGATCAAACAGGATGAAAAGGTATTGGAGTGCCTATTAGCAAGAGCTAAAGGCAGGGCCTCAGGAGCTGAGAAATACCACAAGTTTTAGATGGCTCAGATTAAGCAGTCCCTTTTTTCTTAAAGTGAGAGACATTTGACAGTGCTTCAACATTTATCATAGATGGCTGTACATGGGGCAAAAGCTGTAAAGAAACCCGAGTCTACACTGGAGGTCACAAAGAGCAAAGCATCAGTGATGTCTAGGGTAGAATGGGTTGGCACAGCCCATATGTGGGTAGATGAAGAAACTGGTGACAATGCAGGAAGACCCAGCAGACCTGGAGTAACGGATCAGACGGGCAGCATTCAGAGGAGATAGAAGTTGTCCTTAAGGAGAAACATTTCCGTCTTGGGGCTTGAGAGGATCTATGGCAGTAAAGTCCATTTAAAAAAAAATTAAAGTGAAAATGTTTAATGACAGAATAGGATTACTCAAGCTAGGCAAAGCTGCTTCTGCCAATTCCCTCGTCATGCCATTATCCCAGAAACAACTCTCTAGTATTTGGAGAAATGCATCCTCATCAGGAAGGTAGAGGATAGAACTGAAGAATTCCGTCCTCTGTGGATGGAGCGAGCTCTGTGCGGAGAGGCTCATCTGCACGCTCATGTGAGTCCCCCTAGCATGGTAGCATGGGCTTTGATTAAGCTGCTGGGTACTTAGTGCCAGCCCTTCATTCTCAGCATAACTCTTAAAAACTTTTTATAAAATAAGTACTAGTGTAATCCCAGTTTTAAAGATGTAGAAATTAAGGGCACAAAACAGTTTAAAAGACACGCCCCAAATCACACAGCTACTAAGAGAGCCAGGATAAAAATCCAAGCAGAATGACTCCATTGCCTCTAAATATTGGTTGCATGTAGAAATGAGAGGCAGAGGCTGGGCGCAGTGACTCACGTCTGTAATCCCAGCACTTGGGGAGGCCAAGGCAGATGGATCACGAGGTCAGGAGATCAAGACCATCCTGGCCAACATGGTGAAATCCCATCTCTACTAAAATACAAAAAACTAGCTGGGCATGGTGGCACACGCCTGTAATCCTAGCCAGTCGGGAAGCTGAGGCAGGAGAATCGCTGGAACCCAGGAGGCAGAGGTTAAAGTGAGCCGAGATTACGCCACTACACTCCAGCCTGGCAACAAAGCGAGACTCTGTCTCAAAAAAAAAAAAAAGAAATGAGAGGCAGAAAGGGGCAGGCAGTAGGAGAGCAGGGTAGGGGAACAAGTGAGCAGGCGAAGATGAAGGTCTGCCCTAGGTAGCTTAGGTCCACAGGGGGATGAGTTTATTCTACCTGGGAAGGGAAGCATCATGGAAAATTCATAAGGGAAGTGGTGCTTAAACTGAATAAGTATCCCTGGCCAAGGCAGGCTAAGGGAACAGAGCTAAGGCCAGCCCTTTCACTTCTGTGCTAGATCCTTTCCCCCTCTGCCTTCTCAAAGACATTCTCCCCCAACCTGGCTGACATGATGAAACCTCATCTCTACTAAAAATACAAAAATTAGCCCAGAGTAGTGGCATGTGCTGGTAATCCCAGCTACTTGGGAGGCTGAGGCAGGAGATCACCTGAACCTGGGAGGCAAAGGTTGAGTGAGCCAAGATCGAGACAGGGCACTCTAGCCTGGGTGACAGAGTGAGACCCCATCTGGGGGGCAGAAGGAGGGGAAAGATATACTCCCTACAACTGTCGTATCTCTATTGTGAACTTTTCACTCACTTTTTTTTTTTTTTTTTTTGATAGGGAGTCTCGCTCTTTTGCCCAGGCTGGAGTGCAATGGCTCAATCTCGGCTCACGGTGCCTGGCTAATTTTTTTGTATTTTTAGTAGAGATGGGGTTTCACGATGTTTGTCAGGCTGGTCTCAAACTCCCAACCTCGTGATCTGCCCACTTCGGCCTCCCAAAGTACTGGGATTACAGGCATGAGCCACCGCTACCAGCCCACTTTTCTTTTATTCTAACCAGCTTGTAAACTTGTGAAAATATTTCCTAACCTCAAAAAACACTTTACCCTGCTTCCGGCTCCAGCTATTGCCCCATTTCTTTGTTCCTTTATAGCAAAACTCCTAAAAATAGTCTGTATTTCATGACTTCAGTTTCTCTCCTCCTGTTTTCTCTTAAACCCAGTGAAATGAGTTTCACCTCCACATTCCAGTGGAGTGCCTGTTGTCAAGGTCAGAGGTGACTTCCCTGTTGCCAAATCCATCAGTTAGTCCTGTGGCCACACCTTATTGGGCCTACACAGTGTGTGATGCAGTTGTTCTCTGTGTCCTTCCCGAGCCCCTTCCTTCACTGAAGCATCACACTCTCCTGCTCCTTTCAGCCTCCTGCAGTGCTGCTCCTCGTCTCCCAAATGCTGATGCTTCACATACACGTCAGCCAGGGCACCCTCCTACTGGATATCATGTGGTGACTTTCCCTGTGATCGAATCTGAACTCAGGCCAGGCGCTCCTGGCAGCCACATGTCTCACGCAGCATGTGTGTGGCGCCCCAGAGGACAGCCATCCCCTCCAGATGTGCTCCCTCACCACATCCTCATGGGATTCTTGGAATTAGGTGGTTTCCACTGCACATGGGAAAGCTGAAAATCAGATTTTCCGTCACTTGCTTGTCAGTGTCTTCTGTGAAAGTTTCTGATTCTGCATCTGATGCTTTTTCCATGTATGACCCATTGCTTGTCCTGATTCCTTAAACTCGTCCACCTGAGTGAAGCAGGAGAGTGGAAGCGTCTGGCTCCTTCTTTGGGGCTCCAGCCTGTCCATCTGGATTTCCTCTTGTGAGTGCAGTGGTGACACTCTTCACCCCAGGGGCTTGGTAGTCACGTTTGCAGGACAATGGGTGCTCTTACTGGGTTTAAGGCTAAATCTCCCAAAATGAAAGGCAGCTGCAGAGTAGGAGAAGAACAAGGGCTGAGTGATTTGATCAGACATCTGTGGGGGACTGCTGGCATTTGGAGTGTGAGTGCCTTAGAGAGACTAACTATTCTGGCCCCAGGGAGTTGGCGACCATTAATCTTGGTGGTTTTGACCGCTAACTGCCCCAGAGGTCCCAGCCTGCTGGATGACTCAGAATCCCCAACACTCCCCCTATTCTTCTCTCACTGGGATAGCCAGGAGGCCATTTCTAAGGCATTTTAATTTGGTAATGGCATGACCCACTGTACCCAGCGTTGTACATTGTAGGAGTTACTGTTGCTTTCTAAGTGGAGAGTTGACTTGGAGCCCATCATCCTTGATATTGAACCGCCTGGCACTGTCATGGAGAGAGCCATATCTCCTGCCTTCCCTGCCAGTCCCCGGCTCCCTCATCTCCATTGTAGATGACATGATCTTGTGCCCCCTGGACTGTCCCACAGCCCTTATTCTTTAAGCACCTTGCCAAAAGTTGATGGGGTAAATTAGAGAGAAGAAAGGTGGCCAAAGGTTTGTCTGTTGTGCATTTATTTCCGCCATGCACTGTGTTAAGAAGGGCACCTGCTGTCCATCTTTCTGCTGTTGGTGAAACTTTCTGGAAATCAGAAAGACCATAGGAACTCATAGCACAAGGCAGGCAAGCAGATGGTGAGGGATTGGGAGACAGGACATGAAAGGACTCGGAATGCCTCACTGCCACAGACCAGAGCTGTGTGAGGCCTTCTGGACTGTCTTCTCCACTCCGTCTCCGACTATGTTGACCACTCCTGTGCTATCCTGTGCCTTCCTCTGTGACCATGTTGGTGGCAGTGCCCTGTTAAGAGTTCCTACACTGGTGTTAGAGACCTAGGTTCAAATCCAGTGTTACCACTTCTACGATCTTGGAGTAGTCTCTTCATCTGTCTAGGCCTTGTGTGTAAATTAATTCATAGCACCAACTCACAGAGTTGTTAACAGAACTAATTGAAAAAGCTCTAGAACATTTTAATCACTGTGCCTAGCCAAAAAGCTTCTAGTAAATTCAGTAAGTGCACTGAGGTTTATATTTCATTTCAAAAATACAGTTGTTTACATAAGAAGATTGTTTTTCTCATGTTAAAACTTGGGCTTTCTTTTGCCTACCAAATAAAGTACCAGCTCCTCAGCTTGTCACTCAGCCTTCAGGTTTGCATTTCAGGCTTTGAATTTCATTGGTTGGGGAAACTTGAAAATGTAGATTTCTTTTTTTTTTTTTTTTTTTTTTTTAGAGAAAGTTTAACACTTTTTTTCCCCGGGGGGGTTCAAAATTGCAAAAAAACATCACAACACCAACCCCCAACACACACCCCCCAAACACCCCCCCCCCCCCCCCACCAAAAAAAACGGCCCCCCAAAAATACCCCCCCTGCCGGTAACAGCCACAAAAAAACCAAAACACACAAAAACACCCAAAAAAAAAAAATAAAAAAAAAAATAGCTGGGCATGGTGGT
>CAUYLG010020693.1:0-23963 GCA_963573385.1 Cacajao melanocephalus
ATATACTATATATATAGTAAATATGTATAAGTATATATACTATATATAGTAAATATATATAGTATATGTATATACTATATATAGTATATATACACTATATATATGTATGTATATGTATATATGTATATATATATGTATATGTATATATATATTATATATAGTATAAGTATATACTATATAAAGTATATATACACTTATACTATATATATAGTATATATATAGTATATAAGTATTTATCTATATATATATATAGATAGATATACCTTTTATGAGCCTAAAGTGCAAGTAAACAAGCTAATATTAACAATTTTTGGGGGGATGGCTGGGCGTGGTGGCTCACACCTGTAATCTCAGCACTTTGGGAGGCCGAGGCGGGCGGATCACAAGGTCAGGAGATGGAGACCATCCTGGCCAACACGGTGAAACCCTGTCTCTACTAAAATACCAAAAATTAGTCAGGTATGGTGGCGTGTGCCTGTAGTCCCAGCTACTTCAGAGACTGAGGCAGGGGAATCACTTCAACCCAGGAGATGGAGGCTGCAGTGAGCCAAGATCATGCCACTGCACTCCAGCCTGGTGACAGAACGAGACTCTGTGTCAAAAAAAAAAAATTATTATTTTTAAAAAGCTCAAGGTCAATATGCCATTCCGTTCAATTGCCTATGCTCTATACAGTATTTAAAAATTTTTCATAATGCTGATCTTGAAACACTATAGCACTGGAAACAGTTTCTGACTCAGTAAGACTAAGTTACTTTTACTATTGTTTTGTAAGTATTTAAATTCTGTGAAAACCTATGCATAGAATAACTTTTCACCACGAATACAGCTATGTGCTAGAAGAGCCATGAGAACAAGGTCCATGTTTGTCTTGTCCCAGCTCTATTCTCAGTGTTAGGTTAGTCAGGACATCTAGTCTCCCAAACACTATGGATGAACTCGGATCTAGCTCATTCATTCTAGAAATATTTATTTGGTACCTACATGTGAAGAGTGTTTATTAAATAGCAATGTGTAACATTTGCCTTTGCAGTACTAGCTTTTTGAAAACACCTAAAGATTAGGAATCATGTTTTACTTTACCAGACACCTGGCCTCTGCTAGGTGCAATTAAGTGGCATACGATCACCTATGCACATGATTATCTGAGATACTCCCCTCCCTATTGCTTTCTTTGAGCTTGCAGACAGATCTATACTAGACTTTATTTACACTCATCTATTATTTCTGGGTTCTAATGTAGACTAAAATATTTATTAGGAGACCTTGGGCAAGTTACTTAAACCTTTCCTACAGGTTCATGGTATCATGGGACTATGATACCTACTTGTGGGTTGTTTTAAGGACTAAATAAGGTATAAAGTGCATAGTGAACTATCAGTATGTTCATTCTCTTTCTTCTCTCCCTTCTACTGTAATTATCTGTTTATCTTCTAATTTCCCCTACCAGATTGTGTGGTCCAGAGAGGCAGTTTTCTATGCCTTATTCATCTTTATAACCCCAACAAGCACAATGGCTGTCTTACAATTAGTAAATATTTGCTGTGTAAATGAAGACCTGAGAGAGTGAAAAAGATTGCATTACCCATTTATTTGCTAATCTAACTGCTGTACATTCCTTAAAAGCAATCAAGTACAGCTTTTGTTAGGGAGGTTTAAAATGCATGGCAATGATACCATATGCAGTTAATCATCAGCCTTGGAAAGCCTGTTGAGCAGAAAGCGGTGCACAGAGGAAGTGCGGCTGCTTTCCACAGTAGCTTAACATGTTTTCAGTGATGAATATTTTTGGAATGCTGGGCACACCCAACTTCCAAATATGCAACCACATTCCAAATGGAAATTTCAATTGCTGTTTTTCTTTTCTTCTGCCCTAACAGTTATCACAGCATTTTAATGAAGGGCAGACTTAAGAACTGACAAGCAGGGAAACCAATAATTACCAGGTTGCTTCATTCATTTTGTGGAGCGCATTATAAACTTTTCAGGCATTCTAAGGTTGCCTGACAAAATTAGGAAAAATTGTAAGTCCCCACGACCTGCTTGAGATGCTCTTAAGTTTTCTATTCCAAAGTACAGGTTCGACTCCTCTTATTGGTAGCGTTCTGGTATCGATTCCCCTTTCCTCTTTTATTTATATTAGCCTTCAGGTGGGAACTATGCAAAATCCACCTGGTGGGGATGCATTTTTCTTAAAAGATTGTGTTATATAATATCATATTTAGAAAATAAAGATAAACTATTTTCATAATAGCAACACGAATCACCGAAAAAACTTGGTAAATTCTTAACTTTAGGGGAAAGTACAAGTTCTTAGTGGGCGGAGGGGAGCAGCGAAGAGACAATTTACTTTGGCTCCAAAAATTCCAGAATCTCGTGGCATATTTTTTTCTTTTCTTATATAAATATTGATCTCGTGGCATTTTTTAAAATCAAATTCAAGCTTATCTCTTAAAAAAATCCGAGAATTTTTCTAATTACTAAGAATTGATTCTAACCCGCGATATTCCCTAGATGGGAACGCAGTGCTTTAAATAATAGGATTTAAATGAACGGCTGCTGATTTGAAGTCCACCTGGGGAGCCCGAGTTCTAGGACCGGCCCTTGGCCTTGCCACACGCCAATACAACCACTAAAGTCAAAATCCCTTAACTCAAATTTAAATACATTCCGAAAGCAGAAAACATCCCGATAGGAAAATCCTACAGCTCGCAGCAACCAGTGAGAAAACATTTATCTCTGGAGGCATTGATTTAAACTTAAAAGATTTGGTAGCGTTTCAAAAAAGAAGCTGGGTGGGGCCAGGAAGAATCTACCCAAACTTTCCTCAAGAAATAGGCTGTTTACTGACTAAACACCCGGTAGTCACAGAAACACCTGCTACTCCTGCTGGAGCTCAGGAACCACCACCGCCACCTCCTGGCTACATCCGGGCACTTCTCTGCAAACTCCTGACGTCCCGACGTCCGAGCCGTTGGGCTTATTTGAAACACACGCACAACCAATCAAGCGGCGCCTGCGGGTTGGTGGAGAGCGGCGACCAATCACCGCCCCTTGGACACTCCTGCCTATGGGAAAGAGGTTGACATCCCGCGCCAATCGGCATGGCTCTTAGAGAGAGCTGCTCACTTTTTGAATCGGTTGTGGCGGCCCTCGGCAAGGAATGGCGGTGTCTGTGAGAGGAGTCGGCGTTTGAAGACGTGGAACGCTCAGGGCATTTTTTTTGAGAGTGGTAAGGACTCTGTGTGAATGAGAGAGCTGGAAGTGGGCGAGCGGCTCCACAGCCAAGGGCTCTTTTGCCTGCGGTCAACGTCCCCGCCCCCTGTGACCGCGAATTCCGGAGCGCCCCAGCTCAGGCTTCCCGGTTCCGGGAATTCCCTCGCCGCACCCCAACTCCGGCAGCCGGGCCCTGATGTGGAGTGGGAGCCCAAAGCCCCCAGCATTACTGAGCATTTTCACCCTCACCGGTTGGCTCTTTTGGCCGGAAGAGTGTGGGTGACGGGAGGGAATTGGGAAAGGGATTTTTGCAAGCAGCGCAGCCCTGTGGCTCTTGGGGCCGGCACTTGTAGCCTTTGGGGGCATATCTCAGAGTACGCAGTGGTTTTACTTTAGGATTCATCTTGGCTTCCTTGCGGGAAATTTAGTTTTTCGTTTTTGCAAGATAAATCCAGGACATCCGCTCCCGGTCCTACCCAGCCGCCCGGCACGGATGTGTATGGCTTAGTGGTTAAAGGCGCAGCGTCTGGATTCAGCCGAGCTTTGAATACCTGTTTACCCCTTGCTAACCTCTTAAGTAACCTTTCTGTTCCTACGTTTCTTCATCTATACATAGAAACTAATAACGGTACCTGCCTCTTAGGTTTACTGCAAAGATTAAAAGGTTTAGGACAATGTCTGCCACGTATTAAGCGTTAAGTAAATGTCAGTTGTTAATAATAATGTTATTATTAATACCACCATTATATCCAGAATTGAATTTTGGTTCTTCACCTTGGAAGATGATTGCCTAAAAAGTATTTAAGTGAAAGGAAACTTGAATGTTTGTTTACATGGCAAATTTTATCTCTGGGATAAAAGGGGGCGTGTGTTATATTTAGTCAGAAGCTCCTTGGGTCTGTTCTTGGGTGAGAAGCGGTGGAGATTTATGAACACTGATCCTACTGTGCTTATTTTAAAGGTTTCTGGAATACAGTAATTTGAAAAAAAGTGATTAATATATTTCCGTTTCTAATCAGACTGTCGGATGTTAGTTATGTCATCAATTTACCATGCATCTCTTTTTCTCTATAAATTTTGAAACTCTGTTGGCAATAAATTGATCATATACAGTATCATCAGGGACAATTTTAATTATTAATCATCTGCTTTTGGTCATCTACTATTGTTCATCTGCTATGCTCCCTCTTAAAGAGGGAGGCATAGGAGGAAAATGTAAATATTTTCAAATGGTATCTTTGATTTCCCTTTAAAGCAGGTTAGCTCATCTCTCTTGACTTTTTGTTTTAAAACATTCTTTTAAAGGGACTTTGAATGAAAGCCAATTTAATGCCTTTTCATTGGAAATGGTAGTGTAGAAGACTTAAAATAATAAGGGCTGGATAGAATTTACCAATGATTCTAAATAAAGATTGCTGCAACTATTGGAGCACACCTTTGAAGAGCCTTAGAATAATGATTGACGTGGATGTATGGTAAAGCAATAAGAAATACCCGTATTGTGAATATGCATGAGAATAGTTGTTTGTTGTTCACTTTAAGACATCTATTCAGTCTTCATAATAACTAGATTTGAGTTGTAGTACAATGTCTGTTCCACCAATGTGGAAACAGGCTTAACTGGCTGTGTGCAGGGCTGAGACAGGAAGCTGAGTTGCCTGATTTTGAAGTGTCATGTAACATGCTAACAACTCTGCTGTTAGTGTGCAAGTTATTACATTTCTTATTATCAGCGTACAAAAGTGATGTTCTGATTCCTTACTGTTTCTTCACAGCATGCAGTTTAAACTATGACTTTGCTAAGACTCTGGAGGAAGGTATTTATTTTATTAATCTGAAGAAGTAGCAAAGGGGAAAGTCAGACATGTAGCTCTATTTAAAAGTGGGTCCTCTATATATTTGCCTAATATTTTGGAAACTTACTCTCAGGTAATCAACAGTCAACTTATTGAAAATTGATGAAAATCTCTAAAAAAATTTTTTTCAGAGAGAACAGGGTCTTGCACTATCACCTAGGCTGGAGTGCAGTAGTGGGATCACAGCTCACTACTTTATTGTTGCAGCTGATTTAGAAGAATACAAACTCCTGGGTTCAAATGATTCTCCCACCTCAGCCTTCCGAGTAGCTACTATAGGCACTTGGCTAATTTTTAAATCTTTCATAAAGATGGGGTCTTGCTATGTTGCCCAGTCTGGTATTGAAATTCTGGCCTGAGGCAATCTTCCTGCCTTGGCCTCCCAAAATGCTGGGATTTCAGATGTGAGCCACCCAACCCAGCCTAATGAAAACCTGTTAAACCGTTTATTCCTTGTCTAACTTTTAAACTCTTCTTAAGTCCTGGAAAACTTAAAAAAGGATTTTCTTTCATAATTCAGAGTTATATTGGCACTCACCGATGCATAATTGTTTTGTCAAACCTTTTAGGGGAGAGATATTTTTAAAGGAGCGTGAAAATACTAACAAGGGAGCAGTTGAATTATACAGGAGAGGTTCAGAGACGTTCACAGAGGACGAATCAAGTGATGGATTGGGGGTTGGAAGACAAGCTAGGTGGAAAGTTGGGCACTATTAATTGTAAACTGATGTGACATCAATTATGATTTGTGCTTGAAAAATAGCTGAGAAATTCATTGTTGCTGTTGCATGGATTGTATAGGGACTGTGGGAGTTACAGACGCTGAAAGTGGATAGTTAGGCTGGGACCAAATTGTGAACTTGGTGGTGAATTTGGACCCGGATACATAAGGAGTGGTTATGGAAGTTGTTAAACAGGGGAGTGATATGGTCACATTTGTTTTTAGGTGCATATACCTGAAAACCATGTGGAGAGTGATTTCTAAAGAAACTGATGATAAAGTTGTTTGGAGCTGTTTTATTAGACCAAGTGACCATTGTGGCATTGAGCATATGGAGAAGTGGGGCCAGGTCCCAGAGATTTGAGGTGGGATTGATAGGAATTTTGAGGAGAGGAATGTGAGAGAGGAAAGAATAAGGATAGATCTCAAATTTTCATCTAGGATTTTTTGGGAGGTGTGTTATGGTGGTGTTATAGGTGAATATAAGAAGAGAAATTGGTTGAGGGCAAAGGCGTGGAAGAGGGAGGTAGAATAATATTTATGACTACAGTTGAGTATTTGTTGTATGTCTCGTAATGCTCTATGTGCTTTCGATACATTGTTATTTTTTATTATGTTCCTGTGAGTCAGGTATTAGTATGTTTATTTTACAGAAAAAGAAACTGAGGCTCAGAGAAGTTCAGTGACTTTCTGTGGTTCACTAAGAAAAATGGGTAATAATACTTTTTATAAACTCTGGGTACAAAAGAACCTCTAATGCTTATTTTTGCCCAATGATCATGTTTATGTATTTTTATTCAAATTTTATTCTTGCAGCTGATTTAGAAGAATACAAACCATGGCTGAATATAGTATGTTAACATCCACTACCAGGAGGACTAGCTTGGCAGACTCTTCCATTTTTGATTCTAAAGTTACTGAGATTTCCAAGGAAAACTTACTTATTGGATCTACTTCATATGTAGAAGGTAACCCTGTTATCTGCTTTAAAACAATTTCTAGATTAATTCTAAACTTACTAGTGACTTTCTTATGACTTAATTGTAATGCCAACTGTAGTGCCAGAGCACAGGTATTAAATAACTATTTTTTGATGGAATCCTTTTATACTAGGTAGATTTTCTAATTATTGTTTGTATTATTCATTTGTATGCTTTGCAACTTTGAAAAGTGAGGCATCTTAATTTGGATATTCCTTTTTCTGTATGTGAGGGCAGTCTAGCTACAGCATTCTTAGCTAGAATTTATAGTCATGACTAGTTAGGTGAAGAGCTGCTTTTTCCTTTACGGTTTTATAAATGAGTCTTTCCTAAAATTGTGTGCACTGCTGAGGAGGATGACTATGTAAGATAGCTCATTCTCTGGTTAGGAGGAATGCTGATGTTTTTATACCCTACTACAATATGTTTTCTCTTTGTCTAATATAGCCAAATATTTTTCTAATTGGGAGTTGAATCATATTAAATTTAGAGAAAGTTGTGATTCTCTCAAAGATGTAGTACATACCGGATAAAGCCAAAAGTGCAATAAGGAACTACTGATTATGATGTTAATATATGAAAAACATATTGAAACGTTTTAATTTTAACAGAAGAGATGCCTCAGATTGAAACAAGAGTGATATTGGTTCAAGAAGCTGGAAAACAAGAAGAACTTATAAAAGCCTTAAAGGTATGGAGTTTTAGGTTTTAGTTTAATTTATTTTTTGTAAAGCAATTTTTCTTCCATCAGTGTGTAAATAATTTTTAGTTTTCTTAATCTCATACTTAAGTCTCTTTTCCACAGACTATTAAAATAATGGAAGTCCCTGTTATAAAGATAAAAGAAAGTTATCCTGGAAAATCGGATGAAAAATTAATAAAAAGTGTTATTAATATGGTAGGTCAAGCAACTCATTGCATGTGGCATGCTGCACTTCCCTTGATTGTATTATTCTACTTTATGGTGATTGGAATTAGGCACAAGGTGTATTTTGTGCAATCTGAAGCTTAATGAATAGAAACTGTTTTATACTTTAGAAAATCGGATGTTTCTGGTACCCAAAACTATGGCATATATTTAAAATAATGCCAAATTACTTTATAAGGATTTCAATAGTAACTTTAATTGATACAAAATCTACAATGATCTGATAATTTTCTTTCAAACTCCTTAGCTTCCTTCTTCTCATTAATTTTATACGTGGTCTAAATTCTTACTGTGTTTCCCAAATTATAAATCACATTGATTTATAATCATCAGGGAATTTGCCTCAGCATACGAAAATATCTAATTCTCAAATCCAGCTATGTTAGTTTGCTAGGGCTTCCATGACAAAATACCACATACTTAGTTGCTTAAACAATAGAAATTTCTTTTCTCTGAGTTCTGGAGGCTAGAAGTCCAAAATTAAGGTGTGTGCAGGTTTATTTTCTCTTGAGGCCTCTCTCCTTGGCTTGCAGTGTCCTCACATGGCCTTTCTTCTATGTGTCCTTGCATCCCTGGCGGTTCCTTTTATTGGGACACCAGATTGGATTAGGGCCCACCCATATGATCTCATTTAACCTTAATTACCTCTTTAAAGTCCTTATCTCCAAATATAGTCACATACTAAGGACTTCATTCTTCATTCTAGGTTAGGGCTTCAATATGAATTTTGAGGGTATTCATTCACATTGCAGCAGCCTTGCAAGTAAAATTCAGATAATTTACTGACTCATTTTGAGTTTTTATTTCTATTTTTTTAATTTAACACAAGAGTTAAAAGAGTTATATAGGTACTTTAGTATCTTCATTATTTTTTGTGGATGTATATAGTGTTTACTGTAAGTAACTTGCCTTCTTATATCCTACATTTGCCATGCTGCAACTGCCTACATATTGTATATCTTTCTCTTCTTTCTCACATATCTACTAAAATGATTATGCTAATTTTCCTTTCTGTAAGTATTAAGTGCTGTAGTATTATTTTCCTATTTTTCTGAAGATAATTTGTACAATAAGAACTTTATGTATAGTATCATTTTCTTGGTCTGGAGTGGATATCTTTCTAATGCATCCTCATATCAAAATGCATGTACTTAAAAACTTTAGCATTCTAATTTTATGAAATTTATGCATACTTGATGATTTATGACTAATAATAAGTCAGAATTATAACTTTATAATATTGATCTTTAAGATTTTAAAAACTTAATTTGAATGGAGATATGTATATGTAAAAATATAAGTAAAGAAATATGATTATTAAGAGTAACGCTTATTATTTTATGATTGAAACTTGTTTTCTACAAATGTAAACATGTTAAAAATGTTGATAACTGATTTTTTAAGCTTTATTTTGAAGGACAGATGGATTATTTGATATATAAATATTTTTTATTTCTAATAACTATATGATAAAAAGGAAATTAAAGTGTGCTTTGTAAAGATGGAGTCAGTGGAAGAATTTGAAGGCTTGGATTCTCCAGAATTTGAAAATGTATTTGTAGTCATGGACTTTCAGGATTCTGTCTTTAATGACCTCTGCAAGGCTGATTGTAGAGTTATTGGACCACCAGTTGTATTAAATTGTTCACAAAAAGGAGAGGTAAGCATGTATGTTATTTATTATGACTTTTCAAGTTTAAATTTTTATTAATGAATTTTAATTAGCAAAAAATTTGTTTGGAAAAATCTCAATTGTTGAGAGTAAAATATTTAGCATAGGAATAATAGTGGCTACTCTAATGTGGTCCTTTAATTCCTCTATTTCAAACTTAGTAGTAAAAAGCTAAGGCCTTTGAAAGTTAAATAATGATAATTGTACATATGCATATTCACAAACATATACACAGTCTTAACACCACAGTGTCTTAGAGAATATTATTTGCTTTATTTATTTTGAGACAGGGTTTCATTCTGTCACCCTGGCTGGAGTGCAGTGGCGCGATCTCCACTCACTGCAACTTCTGACTCCTGAGTACAATTGATTCTTCTGCCTCAGCCTCCCAAATAGCTGGGACTGCAGGTGCATGCCACCACACCCAGCTAATTTTTTTTGTATTTTTAGTAGAGATGAGATTTTACCATGTTGTCCAGGCTCATCTCTAACTCCTGACCTCATGTGATCCACTCACCTCTGCCTCCCATAAAATACTGTTTTTAAACAGTATTTTAACATGAGTTGTATGAGAATTAGTTTCTGTTTGGTTTTATTGCTGTCTTGGCATTCTTAAGCTTGCCTTATTTACTTAAAATTGCTTAGGTCTTTGTATATCTATTGTTATGCATGTTAGTAATAATAAGGACATTTTAACCTTTAATTCTCTAACATTTTGATTTGGAGTGGTTGCTTTCAAAACCCAAATAAACTTTCAAAGACCAAATTTTGAAAAATAATCTTATATAGTGATGAAAATCAAATTTGTTCTTTTATTATTATTTTTAAACCATTCTCTTCTATACACACACACACACAGAAAATTATTGGGTAAATTATTTACTGAATATCACCATTTATTAGCTTAAAGATTAGAATTATATTTGGTTTAAGTGTATGTGTTATTCACACTGAGCACTTGCCAAAAAAGAAAAAAAGTGTATGTATTATATTTACTCAGTATTTTTTATGAAATGCCTCTGACCTGTTTTAATAACATTAATTAGAATCATTTATAGTAGTGTATGGTGTCTGAAAACTTTGCTTATAGACAGTACTTTGTGTGTGTCAGAGTGCATTTAATATTTGTTTAATTTGCTGATAGTAAAGTGTTTAGATTATGTATATTGCATATGATTAAGAAATCATTGGAAACATCTTTATTGGAAAACTTGCAATCTGTCTTTTTGCTGTTTTTTGTTGCATATTGAAAAATGCCAGTAAATCTTTGGATTGGGAAAGTTGAATGGCAAGCGGGGAAATATATTTAGCTTGAGAAAGTTTTGTTGTTATTTTCTACTAAAGAGAAAGCTCACATTTAAAATTGTTGTATCCTTCAGCCTTTGCCATTTTCATGTCGCCCATTGTATTGTACAAGTATGATGAATCTAGTACTATGCTTTACTGGATTTAGGAAAAAGGAAGAACTAGTAAGTATTATGACACAAATTTTTTTCAAAACATATTTTTTACAGCAAAATAAATTTAAATTGCTATTTTTTTCATTTTAGTACTATGGTTTTGTTTTTAAAGTATTGAAGGGAAACATATTGTGGCTATACCAGTTTAAATTTTGTGAAGAAACAAATTCTGAAGAGCCTGGTAAAGAATCCAATGTTTTGTCTACGGTGGCTTATATGAATTAACAGAAAGATTTCATAGCAATCCTGTTTGACTGTCTTGTTACCATATTGGCTACATTGGTTAAAGTTTTTGTTTATACATTGCAATTTTTTATTATACAAGTTCAGCCCTGTTCTATTGCCCTAGAGAATTCATAGAAAGTTCTTTCTTTGGTTCACAATACTTTGTTGTTGGAACTGATGGGTATTACTCTTAATTCTGTGGGAAGAGTCTTGATGTGATAAAACTTGGTATTTAAAAAAAAACAAAATATTTATGCCGTATGGTATTAGAAAGCAATATATTTAGGCAATAAGAAAGCCAGTTGTTTAACTCAGTTTTGCGTGATAATCTTTACTAATCCCACATCTATAATTTTGCCTGTGTTAATAGGCAAACGAATCGTTTTTTAAATACTTAGTTTGACATAAAATTAGTGTCTTTATTAAAATCCTGTATGTATTTTATAAATAGAAAGTATTTAATATATGTTAAATGAGTGGTAAGCAGAGGTTGAAATTTTATTTAAATAACCATGAAGTCATTGTTGCTTAATTTTTCTTTTGAGGTCAGATTGGTGACATTGGTCCATCACATGGGTGGAGTTATTCGAAAAGACTTTAATTCAAAAGTTACACATTTGGTGGCAAATTGTACACAAGGAGAAAAATTCAGAGTATGTAAATTTGGGTATTTTTGTGTATTTCAATACGGCATTATTTTGGGATGGGTTTAATAACAATCTTTTATTTCTTCCACAATTAAGGAACAGAAACTTAATTTTTGCTCTAAGTATATTTAGTAAAAAATTTTAAATCATAAGAGTGGTTAAGTTTTCTTTCTTTCTTTTTTCTTTTTTTAAATAGAGATGGGGTCTTGCTCTGATACCCAGGCTGGTTTTGAATTCCTGGGCTTAAGTGATCCTTCTGCCTTGGCCTCCCAAAGTGCTGGGATTACATGTGTGAGCCACCATGCCCAACCAAAAGTGGTTAAGTTTTAAGCAGGCAATGGAACTTCAGTGAGGTGTTGAAAGATGATTAGGATTGTGGGGGTTGGTAGATGAATAACATTGGAGGAATTGTGAGAGAAGATAATTCACTCTTGTCTAAATTCCCTTTATAAGTAAACAGAGCTCTGCTCTTTTAAAGTGGTTCTAAGGTTTAACTTGTGAAAATTGTAAAAGGAAAAGATACTTTTATTAGGATTGAAATCTTAGTTTAAGATTTTAGTTAAATGCCTTATCAAGAATTTATCATTTTTTCTCAGTCTCCCTTAGTGTATTTGTGTAGCAAATGGCAATTTTAGGGTACTCTTCCGTTTACCCTAAATGTTCCAACTCATATCTAAGGTTTTAGTGACTTAGTCTGATGTCTTCTTCTGTAGTGCCATCTCGGGTTTTATACTTCCAAGGAAGTAAACGTGAAGAAAAGAGAAATAGAAATTTAATAAAGATGAACTTTAGAGATATATTTGTTTAAAATAAAGTAAGGAAACAGTTTGGACACCATGGATCTTGTTTTAAAGTTATTTTAACCTAAGTTGTATGATTGAGAGACAGTTTTTCTGCTTATTTTTTAAATATGTTGTTAGAAAGCAGATAGTGATCTAAAACTGCAAAAAAAATAATTAAGTATGTAACTGTTTAGAACTTCCTTGAATGCAGTTATTTAAGGAGAAAATTTAGTGTAATGTTTATATTTTTAGGTTGCTGTGAGTCTAGGTACTCCAATTATGAAGCCAGAATGGATTTATAAAGCTTGGGAAAGGCGAAATGAACAGTAAGTGTTTAGAAATTTAGCAGTTCATTATGTAAATTAAACATTCTGTTTTAAAGATAAATCCATGTGCTGAAGAAGGTAACTTCATAGACAGAAAAAATGAATTCAGTCTGAGTAGCTTTGGAAATAAAATCTAGGAAGAATAAAGTTATAAAAAATCATAAAAAATTGAAAATTGAAAGACACCTGTAATATCTTTGGATTTTACCTTGTGAAGTAATTTTGACTATTATAAACATTCTGAAATCATTAGATAATAGCCAAGTCTTGGTATTTGGATTTTGTTACATATTTTTAAAATTTTGTGTTGTCTGGTTACATTTTAATTGGTGCTTGTAATTTATTTCCTTGTTTTGCTTAGTTTTCTGAGCTCATGATTTCTTGCTGTGGCACTCCATCATTGATTAAGATTTCATTAAAGTTATCATTACTTAGATTTCATGAAATCCTTAGAACACAGTACATATAAAATTTCAGATAACAGAAAATATTTGAATCTTTTGTAAACTTACCTGTGATCACATTTGGTCAGAAAGTACTTTTGGGATGACTGAAGACACATCAGTTTTTTAAACTGAAGTTTTTGTGAACAGTTCAGGACCAAATGTAAAATAGTTTCAATAGATTATGCTAAGACCTTGAAAATTACTATAGATTTATTGATATACTTAACACTTGAATTTAAGTTAAACTGGTTTTAGAAGAGTTTATTTTGTTTTTAGGGATTTCTGTGCAGCAGTTGATGACTTTAGAAATGAATTTAAAGTTCCTCCATTTCAAGATTGCATTTTAAGTTTCCTGGGATTTTCAGATGAAGAGAAAACCAATATGGAGGAAATGACTGAAATGCAAGGTAAAATTTAGCATAATATAAAAGTTATATATATTTTAGTGCCTAGGCCTGCTTAATCACTTCCTGGTCAACACACTTTAAAAATTTGAGTTTGGAAATTGGCTTATTTATGCTTATGTGCATTTCTCTTTAGGAGGTAAATATTTACCACTTGGAGATGAAAGATGCACTCACCTTGTAGTTGAAGAGAATATAGTAAAAGATCTTCCCTTTGAACCTTCAAAGAAACTTCATGTTGTCAAGCAAGAGGCAAGTAATTCTAGAATGAGGTTGGTTTTTAAAAACACTATTAATAACTTTTCTGATAAAATTTAAACTGTTTATTAAAATGTTTTTACTTTCACCTAGTGGTTCTGGGGAAGCATTCAAATGGATGCCCGAGCTGGAGAATCTATGTATTTATATGAAAAGGTATGCTTTTAACCCTTTAGTTATTTGTTCTCTAAGCTCGATTGTTTGAAAATAACACTTCAATGTCCAGAAGGTTTAGAGAGCATGTTTAGGAATTTCAGAATAATTTAAACAATTGAGATATCAAGTTATCTTAGTCTGTGTAGATTTAAGTAGAACTATTCAGTGTAATGTGTATTATTTTAACCTAATATATTTTCTGTGCTAATTCTTGGTGATAACATTATGAACAAGAGTGTCTCTATCTTCAGAAACTTAGGCTCTTAATGGAAAGATAGATTTGTACATAGTTGTGATGCAGAATGATGTGTGCTGCAATTGAGTAATGTATTTTAGGTAGCCTCACTCTTTCTGAAAGACACAGATGGAATTAACCAGGGCAAATAAATGTTGACCCAATTTACTAGGCAAACTAGATATGACATTCGTTACAACCTCAATTGGGAGAGGGTATGAAAGCTTTGAGAAAGCATTGAAATAACAAGTAGTTTAGTATGGCTTTAAAATAGAGTATGGAAAGGAAGGCCAACAGATGAAACTTAATGGATAGATAAAAATCAAGATTTTTGTTTGTTTTGAGATGGAGTCTTGCTCTGTTGCCCAGGCTGGAGTGCAGTGGTGCAATCTCGCTCACTGCAACCTCCACTTCCCGGGTTCAAGTGATTCTTCTGCCTCAGCCTCCTGAGTAGCTGGGACTACAGGTGTGCGCCACCATGCCTGACTAATTTTTGTAATTTTAGTAGAGTTGAGATTTCATCATATTGGCCAGGCTGGTCTTGAACACCTGACTGCTTGCCTTGGCTTCCCAGAGTGCTGGGATTACAGGCGTGAGCCACTGCACCCGGCCAATCAAGAAGTTTTTAATATGCTAATGAGTTTGGATATTATCCTGTAAGTATTGGAAGCCACTGAAGAAGAATTAAGGGTAGAGATGTCATTAAAAAGATGACTTTAATAGTAGAATATTGTCAAGGAAATCTGGTCTTTATAATGGATCTTGGTGAAGAGTGGTATAACTTACCAGAATGACAGAGTTATGGAAGTAGGCTTTAAGGGAAGATTTACTTCAGTTTAGGATTTAATTACTTTAAATGGAATATTGAAGATGAGGTCTTTCTGTAAAATCTGTATAGTACCATATTGTGCTCTCTTCAGACTCTTCACAATTAAAGTTATAAGAAAATTTAAAAAGTATGCTTTAAGTTTAGGGAGAGAACTCTTAAAATCGAGTGTTACTCAGCACATATAAGAAAGCACTGTGTCCAGGCACTGTGCTAGGGATACAGTGAACAGACTATGAATAGTCCCTGCCTTGTGGAGTTTATGGCCTAATAAAGGAGCAGACAGACAGTAAACAAGTTTACAGATGAAAATGTAATGGTGAAAGAGCTATGAAGAAATATGAGGTACTGGGGGTTAGACAATTACAGTTGTCTCTTGACTGTGATGTTTTATGAAACTTCTGAATTGCCTGGTAGAGTATAGGGTTATAAAATTATTGTGCAAAATCCAGATTTTTTCAGACTTGTAAATATATTTTTCTCTTGTTCCTGTTTCAGTAAAGAACCATGGAAGTAAATTGAGCTTTTGTGTTTTTGATTACAGGCAAATACTCCTGAGCTCAAGAAATCAGTGTCAATGCTTTCTCTAAATACCCCTAACAGCAATCGCAAAAGACGTCGTTTAAAAGAAACACTTGCTCAGCTTTCAAGAGAGACAGATCTGTCACCATTTCCTCCTCGTAAGCGCGCATCAGCTGAGCATTCCCTTTCTATAGGGTCACTACTAGATATCTCCAACACACCAGAGTCTAGCATTAACTATGGAGGTAATTCACATTGTTAAAAAAATTGTCTTTAAAATTGAGTGGAATGGAATAATTGTTAGAATATGGATAAATCCCTGATGTAGTGAATATGAAAGTCTTTGCCTTTAATTACCTTCGTTCTAGCTGAAGAGAAAAAGACACATGAATAGTTAAGCTTAATAATGTTGCAATTTAATGACTGCTTAGTACATACGAAATACTTTATATATTTTGTGTGTTTATAATAGATTTTATTATTCCTGTTATACAGATGACTAAATGAGATACAGAGAAGTTAAGTAATTTGTCCAGGGTCATAGAACTAGAGAGTGATAGTGCCGTTCAAAAAGCAAACAAAATCACAGGGGAGGTCACATAAATTATGGAGATAATAGGTAGAATGAAGTCAGAGGAGGGTGGCTTCACTTTGTGCGGAACTGATACAGAAAGGCTCCTATAATTCTTCCTTGCTTATCAGTATTTCCCTTTCTTTATGATTTTTAGTCTGTAAACAAGTATATTTTCTAGATTTAAGAAACAAAAAAATCAAAATCTCCTCTGGAGCTTCTGCCTCCAAAGTTTCCTTCCTTCATGGGTCCAAAATTTGAAGACTAATAGTTGTAATTGTCAAAATCATTGTAGCTTCCACCACCTCCAGAATTGCTTTCATCATTACCAAATCCGTTATACTCATGACACTTTCCACTTTTGTCCCATTTTTTTGTTCCTGTTCACATCAGTGTACTTAAAAAGAATTACCTTGATCTATTGTCTCATTTCCTTGATTCTCATTGTTGTTTCAACCCATTCCAACTGATCTGCAGTCCTTAGGAGACAGTTTTTATGCAATAATAGCATTCAGCACATCAATAGCTACTCCTTTATGGACATTTCTCATTCTCCTTGGCCTAACTTTTTCAATTCTAAATGTTGTATGTTCCTCCTGAGTCTTCTCTATGGTACTCTTCCTAAATTATCTTAGTAAGTTCTACGGATTTGAAAAACATTTGTATGCTGATGACTCCCAAATTTGTCCCCTTCCCTGTCAAGCTACCTACTTTGTACTTCCTTGTCCATGTCTAATAGACATCTTAAACTTAACTAAATGAGAACTCTTGATTGTCTCCCTTTTAATTTGTGCCTTTCTATATGCAACACTTAGAGAAGTCTTTAAAAATATATAAATTACATGATGGCACTCCTCTGCTTTAAAATCACTTAAAGGCTTTATATTACTTTAGCTTTTTTTTTTTTGAAGACATTTATTCAGCATCACAATCAGACTATTACATTTAGCCATCAACAGCATAGGTGCAAGAAAAAAAAAATCTACATTAAAATCCTTTGTTGGGATGCCTTGCACTTTCCACAGAACAGAAACTAAAATAACTTGTTATACAATTAGTCAGAAATACGGTCCTCAAGTTTTTTGCTCATACACGTGAGTATTTGTCTAAAACATGTCTTTGTAGCAGGTAGGGCCTGCCACCACTGTGTTTGAGTTCATAAATCTGTTGTAACCTGTAGCTTTCCTGTCACTTTTCTGGCTCTCCTCTCCTGCTAAGCCATGTTTCCTAATTAAAAACTTCTGCCACTGCCATAGCTACTGCTGCTCTTGGAATTGCCATAGCCACCTTGGTTTAGTGGTTTGGCAAAGTATTGGCCACCACCACCATAGGGGCCAGAGCTTCTGCCTCCAAAGTTTCCTTCTTTCATGGGTCCAAAATTTGAAGACTGATTGTTATAATTGCCAAAATCATTGTAGTTTCCACCACCTCCAAAATTGCTTTCATCATTACCAAATCCATTATAGCTATCCCCACTGCCACCATATCCACCACCACCACAGCTCTGCTACCAAAGCCACCACAGCCACTGAAGTTTCCTCCATGATCAAAGTTGTCATTCCCACTGAAACTACCTTCATGATCACCACCAAAGCTTCCAGAACCACTTTGACCTTTTTGGTTGGATGAAGCACTCGCCATCTCTTACTTTGACAGGGCTTTCCTAACTTCACAGTTGTGGCCATTCACAGTATGATATTTCTGAATGACAGTCTTACCCACAGTCAATGGTCGTCAAAGGTTACATAGGCAAAGCCCCTTTTCTTGCCACTGCCTTGGTCAGTCATGTTTTCAATCACTTTAATTTTTCCATACTGTTCAAAATAATCTCTTAGGTGATGTTCTTCAGTGTCTTCTTTAATGCTACCAACAAATATTTTTTTCACAGTTAAGTGGGCACCTGGTCTTTGAGAATCTTCTCTTGCGACAGCTCTCTTTGGTTCCACAACTCTTCCATCCACCTTGTGTGGCCTTGCACTCATGGCTGCCTCCACCTTCTCCACAGTGGCATTTTTGACAAACCCAAAGACCCTGGAGCACTTGGTGTTTGGATCTCTCATTACCACACAGTTCCTGAGCATTCCCTATTGCTCAGAATGGCTCCTCAGGCTCTGATCGGTTGTTTCAAAGCTCAGCCCTCCAATGAAGAGCTTTCTCAGCTGGTCAGACTCTTTAGGAGACTCTGACTTAGACATGACCTCAGGGAGAAGATAGACTTTACCGATGCTTCTTCAGTGGCGTCCACGGGCAGCATATTACCGTAGCTTTTAAGTCCCTGTGTAATCTTGCCCTCATCTACCTAATCTCATGTGGTATTATGTTCTCTAATAATGCCTGCACTCTCTCAGCTTCAGTCATACCACCTTTTATGTCTTCAAATGTTTTTAGTATATCCATACCTTAGGACTTTACTTGCTCTCTTTGCCTCAAGGAAATCTGAGTAGCGGATTGTCTGTAAAGTTAAATCCTTCTATTACTTTCTGCCAAACCTGTGACCTCGTTGTTGTTTTCAGTAGTAATTATTACTGATAGAAATTATATTTTTTGTTTACTTCTTTATGCTTTGAGTTTATTCAAGTAAGTAATCTTTAAGAGAAAATGAACCTTGTTTGTCTTACTCTGTTTTACTCTCGGATAGACCCTAGTACAAAGTGGGTGTTCACTAAATACTTAAGGAAAGAATTAAAAGTGAATTTAAGGTTGGCCCAGAAAATTGAGATGAATTTGAGAATATAAAGAGGAGCAAATGTACAGATAATAGCATGCAAATTGAGTTTTTAGGAAGGAATGGATAGGTCAGTTTGCTTGGAATGTGAGGAGTAATAGTTAAATTAAAAATGTTAATTGAGGCCTAATATTAGATAACTTTCAAATCAAACTAATATCTGAACTGTATATTGTCATCAACAAGGAATTTTACAAACTCCTTGAGCAGCAGAGAAATTGAATAGATAATTCGTAGAGAGTTCTGAAGAATGATTAGAAGGAACACAGTTTGGAGACAGTCAGATCGTGATGTAATCTATTGCAGTGGCTTGAGCCATGAAATAATAACGTGCTGAACCAGAGTATGTGGTGGTTGGAAAGAAAAGTAAGCACTGGAGAAATATTGGTAGAATGAAGTAATAGGAAGGAAATAAAAAGAGGTGAAGGCAAATTACTAAATTAAATGAAAGAAATGTTGCCTTGGCGTGGATAGGTTTATATTTTGGAGGAAGGTAGTGTAGTTTTAGAGAAATCCAGGTTGCATTAGGCAGAACTATCCAGTAGGCATTTGGAAAAGTTGAACCAGCTTGACAGGGAGATCATGATTAGATCTGAGAATTTATTGGTTCCATAATCATAATGGACAAGGACATAGGATGGTAAGAGGAGATCATAAAGGACTCAAACTTGAATATGCATTTTAGGAGACGAGAAAATGAACCACTGAAGTAAACAGATATGACAACTATACTCATATATTAGGTGCTTTATAAAATAGATTCCCCAGTTTGTAGGTCATTGCCTAGACACAAAATAATTAAATTAGATCGGTGCATCTCAGTTTTTTCCCACTGAAGTATATTCTTTAATGGCAGAGGCTTCTGGGTCTGGTGAGTGTAGCCTAAAATAATGTTTGGCAAGTGAGAAATTGTTTTGAATTCTGTTTTCTTTAAAAAGCCCTCAAGGGCTGTGCATGGTGGCTCATGCTTGTAATCCTAGCACTTTGGGAGGCTGATGTGGGCAGATCATAAGGTCAGGAATTCGGGACCAGCCTGACCAACATGGTGAAACCCTGTCTCTACTAAAAATACAAAAATTAGCTGGGCGCGGTGGCATACACCTGCAATCCCAGCCACTCAGGAGGCTGAGGCAGAATTGCTTGAACCCCAGGAGATGGAGGTTGCAGTGAGCCAAGATCGTGCCACTGCACTCCAGCCTGGGCGACAGAGTGAGACTGTGTCTCAAAAAAAAAAAAAAAGGACTCAGAACTCCATAGTGTATGATTGTATCCATATAAAAGCATTTAAAATTGTTTTATCATTGAGTAAAATTGATGTGCTGGAAATATATATTATGGTTCTTATATCATCCATTTCTATTTTTTGTCATACATTTCTTTTCCTATTGAAAAACTTGCCATTAGGTGATTCTATGTATAATGTGAAAGTATTCTAACCATATTAACAGCAAGAAAATGTATTTTAAGCTACTATACGTTGAAATGTGTGTATTTCACTTTTCAACCCTTGAAAAAATATATATTTTTTGAGATGGAGTCTTGCTCTGTCACTAGGCTAGAGTGCAGTGGCACAATCTTGGCTCACTGCAACGTCCACCTTCTGCGTTCAAGTGATTCTCCTGCCTCAGCCTCCCCAGTAGCTGGGATTACAGGCACGTGCCACCACGCCCAGCTACTTTTTGTATTTTTAGTAGCATTGAGGTTTCACCATGTTGGCCAAGCTGGCCTTGAACTCCAGACCCCAAGTGATCTGCCACCTCGACCTCCCAAAGTGGTGAGATTACAGGCGTGAGTAACCGTGCCTGTCCAAAATTTTTTTTCTTTCATGAAATATATATAAAATACACTATTGCATCCTCCTTCCACTCTGGACTGGTTGTTTTATATTACATTAAGATAGTTTGAAGTAACAAAGAATTTTCAGTCAATATTGGTTTATTTGAGAGGGGCTTCTTTTTGACATATGTATATGACAAGTTTTTATTATTGTAATTGTGTAATTATAACAACCTTTTCCTTTTTTTATGTAAGTATTTTTACATCTCCCTTTTTATTATTTTAGCTGTACCAAGATTCCTATACCTTTCACCCAAATTTCCTAAATGGACATACTCTGCCATGTTTGCTTTAGCATCCATTCAGTCAAAATCTCTCTTTTTCTAAAGACACATACATACACACATGCACATGAATTTTGAATATCTATACAATTTGAGAGGAAGTTGCAGACATGAGGTACCTTTAGCTCTAAGTACTTAACCATAATAGAGGCACATTTAAAAAATAACTACATATTACATTATTAAGAAAATTAGCATTAATGCTATGAATTATTTTGTAGACTTCAGATTTCATCAGTTATCCTATTAAAGTCCTAAAGTCCTTTTTAGCAAAATAAAAAAGTTTTTTTCGTTTTGATCTAGGATCCAATACACATTTGATAAACATTTGTTAGGTTGTCTTTCTCTAGTCTTCACTAACTTGGAACAGTTCCTTAGTCTTTCTTTGTTTTTAATAACCTTGACTTTTTAATAACCTTGACATTTTTGAAGAGTACATGACATTTAGTAGAATGCCTGCCAACTGGAGTCAGTGATATTTTTGACCAATAATTTTTTCTGGCCTAAGCCTATGAGAAAAAAAATTTTTAATGGAAATCTGTATGGTGGTACATTTATAAGAGTAGGTTGTCTCTCCTTTTATGTTATTAAGTCTACATAATGTTTGGTATTTCTATTTGGCTTCCATTAAATCTTTCCACCTTTTAACATTTCAGAAACCCCAAAGTCTTGTACTAAGTCTTCTAAAAGCTCCACTCCAATTCCTTCAAAGCAATCAGCAAGGTGGCAAGTTGCAAAAGAGCTTTATCAAACTGAAAGTAATTATGTTAATATATTGGCAACAATTATTCAGGTAAGTATGGCTTTGATTGTAAAATGATTTCTGTTCCAGTGTGCCTAAGTAAAAAAAAATCTAGGTGATACTATTTCCTACAAGAAAATTATATAAGCATGAAGTTTGAACATTGATATTAAAAATGGAAATGTGTGGCAAAAACTGCTGTTAGGGAAATGTCATAACTGTAGTATTACCTTTTATTTATCCAGAAATAGCACCATCTTTTATAATTACTTTAAGGAGAACAGAACTCAGTAGATGATCTCAGAGGGTATCAAGTTTAATTCAGAATTTTGCAGGTTCCTTGTCAAGGTACTGCATTTATATTTGGAAGTGATAGATAAGTTTTTTTGCTTTGTTTAGTACTGTGTATGTGTGAAAAAGATGGCCTATACAATAGCAATGAAGCATAACAGTGTTGATATAAGTAATTTTGTTCAGTAATGATTTCATGTGACACATGAACTATGCAGTAGTTAGTCATAAATAGATGTTAACTCATTGCTTACCAATATTAAAATGTACTATAAAGTTATTTCTGAAGAAAAACAACAGTTCTAATGAATTCTTGTAGGATGAGATTATAGAAGATATTAAGGAATAAACTGAAATTTAAGATTCTGAAAGACAGTAATAGGCTATGATTTTGGTATCTATAGAAAGAAGGAAGAAATCTGTTTTAGGTAATAAAAGAGATAGATTAACATACTGTTAAGAAAATGAAGTTGATAACACCAAGCTTATCTTTCAATAGAAAACAATAGAGAGTTTCTGATTTGGGTATAATTTTTAATCGACCTTTATTTGAATTCATAAAATAATTCATTAAAGTCCAATTCAGTAGCCTTAAGTTGCTTATATCATTGATAAAATGCATGGTTAAGTAATGGAAAGACTTGATGGTCATAGAGAGGTTATTTTTCATGGTTAATTATTTGTTTAGCAGTAGTCAAGGTTTTATGAGGTTCTTTGCTGTATTAGATTTAAGTCACCTTTGCTCTTCCTTCTCAAGGGAAATCGTTCTAGATGAGTTTCTTGTTTAAGTTTTTATAGTAATTCAAAATGTGGATGAGTAGCAAAAATCCCTTTGGCGTATACTACTATTCATGTACTTTAGTAGCATTTATTACTTAGAAATGTAAATCCTTTCAGGCCATGGTAAAATACACTGACATTTCAGAATTCTAATTTGCATATTAAATTTACTAAACCTTCTTTTAAACAGCTCATGAAATTATTAGACTGGAGAAAGTTTCATACCACTTTGCTTAGTATAAACTCATGAAAGGTTTTATTTAAAAGATTGTGGCCTAAATTCATGATGGTATTCTCTCTTTAAAAAAATCTTTTTTTTTGGGAGAGATCCAAGATGGCCGATTAACAACAGCTCAGGAGTGTAGCTCCCAGTGAAAGCGCAGAGAGCTAGTGGATGCCACACTTTCAGATGAATTTTTGTGGCCCACAGACTGGGAGATTCCCAGTGGAGGAGCCACACGGGTGGCCAGCGTGACTTTTTTGGCCGGTGCTGCTGTTTTGCCGGCACCCTGGTCGTGCCGCGCTTCTCGGTGCGGAGTATACGGGACGGGGTGCCCTTTGAGTCGGGCTCGGCTGGTCCCATCCCCACAAGGAGAACAGCAATTGGAAGCGCCGAGGACTGAGAGTTTCACAGTAAGCACAGCTGAACCCGAGAAGGCCTAGCTCTGTGGGGAAGGGGCGTCCACCAAAGGAAAACTAAGAAACAGAAAAAACTTCATCACCAACAAGCCAGACGTCCACTCAGACCCAATCTGAAAGTTGGCAGTTACAAAGATGACAGGTGGGTAAATCCACAAAAATGGGAAGAAACCAGTGCGGAAAGGCCGAGAACACCTGAAATCAGAATGCCTCTCCTCCTACAGGGGATCGCAGCTCCTCATCAGCAAGAGAACAAGGCCTGATGGAGAATGAGTGCGACGAACTGACAGAAACAGGCTTCAGAAGGTGGATAATAAGAAACTTCTGTGAGCTAAAAGAACATGTACTAACCCAATGCAAAGAAACTAAGAACCTTGAAAGAAGATTTAACAAAATGCTAATGAGAATGGACAACTTAGAGAGGAATATAAATGA
>CAUYLG010020694.1:0-34832 GCA_963573385.1 Cacajao melanocephalus
GTATTTGGTTTTATGTTCCTGTGTTAGTTTGCTAAGGATAATGGCCTTCAGCTACATCCACATTCCTGCTGGCTCATTGTTGTAGTATTTGTAGAGACAGGGTTTTGTCATGTTGCCCGGGTTAGTCTCGAACTCCTGGCCTCAAGTCATCCTCCCGCCTCACCTCCCAAAGTGCTGCGATTTCAGGTATGAGCCACCATGCCCGACCTAAAGCAGGAAGTTTTTGAGTCATTTGTTCCACAGCAATACAGCAGTATAGGTCTGGATATAAATTCAACACTCTTCCTGCTTGAGAAGTAGAGAATATATTAATGGCCATGTTGATAGAGAAAATCTATATTTTAAATGGGTGTGTCCTAACTCATCACCTGCTGATAAACGATGTGGAGCAATGTTTAGACACCTGGGCGCCACCATGAAGAGAGAAGACCAGTGAGTCACGGCTGCTAGAACATGTTGCTAATATCACATTCTTCAGTAGTCCCAGAGAACATTTGGACCTGCTGCCGGCCAATTACTGCAAGGAGAAACAGCCCAGTGTCAGTGAAGCCGACATCGGAATGACGGGTTCTGGCAAACTCCTTTCAGCATCCAGATGGATAACACTGAACAACTCTACTCAACAGGTTAACTCATTCAGTTATCTGGGGAAGCACCACGGGGCTTAATTACCTTACTAGATCCATTACGATGCATTTCTGTTGAAAGTGAAAGGTTCCCCAGGAACAAGATCAAGGTGATTTTGTGATTGAGATAAACCCTTGGTTACTTCTGTTCCTTGAACAGCTCAAGTCAAGGTCACGCTTTAAGATGCAGCAGTTTCTTTTGCATAATAAGATGCACGTTCTCACTCATAGGCAGATGTTGAACAATGAGAACACAGGGACACAGGGAGGGGAGCATCACACACTGGGGTCTGTTGGGGGGAACTAGGGGAGGGATAGTGGGGGATGGGGAGATTGGGGAGGGATAATATGGGGAGAAATGCCAGATATAGGTGACAGGGATGGAGGCAGCAAACCACATTGCCATGTGTGTACCTATGCAACAATCCCGCATGATCTACACATGTACCCCAGAACCTAAAGTGCAATAAAATATATATTAAAAAATTTAAAAATAAAAATAAGGAAAAATATGCCACTGTCTGCTTGCTATCTCATGCAGCGTTCTTAGAAATAAGAACCCAGGAAACATTTTCTAAAGCCAGTATTTAGACCACCAGTTGGGAAGACTTTTTTTTTTTTTTTTTTTTTGGGAGATGGAGTCTCAGTTGGAGTGCAGTGGTGTGATGTCGTCTCACTGCAACCTCTACCGCCCAGGTTCTAGCCATTCTCCTGCCTCAGCCTCCCAAGTAGCTGGGATTACAGGTGCCTGCCACCATGCCCGGCTAATTTTTGTACTTTTAGTAGAGACGGGGTTTCATGATCTTGGCGAGGCTGGTCTTTAACTCCTGACCTCGTGATCCACCCACCTTGGCCTCCCAAAGTGCTGGGATTACAGGCGTGAGCCACTGCTCCCAGCCCCGCTGGGAAGGCTTTCTAAAGTACAATGGTTGGGTGCAGTGGTTCATACCTATAATCCCAGCATTTTAGGAGGCCAAGGAGGGAGGATCATTTGAGCCTAGTAGTTCTAGACCAGCCTGGGAAACATGGTGAGACCCTATCTCTCCAAAAATAAAAAACAAAACAAAATTAGCCAGGTGTAATGGCACACACCTGTGGTCCCAACGACTTGGGAGCCTGAGGTGAGAGCGTCGATTGAGCCTGAGAGGTTAAAGCTACAGTGAGCTGTGATGGCGCCACCGCACTCCAGCCTGGACAACGGACCACGATCCTATCTCAGAAAAATCAAAACAAACAAAACCAAAAAACCAAACTACAATGTACCCCCATCTCTTTGCATCTAGAAAGTCTAGTAGGAGCACCTCTTCCCTCATTGAGAATCACCACCACGACAGGCTACTATTACTAGAAGAAATACGTTTTAAGGCCGGGCACAGTGGCTCACGCCTGTACTCTCAGCACTTTGGGAAGCTGAGGCAGGCAGATCACAAGGTCAGGAGTTCAAGACCAGCCTGGCCAACATGGAGAAACCCCATCTCTCCTAAAAATGCAAAATTAGCAGGCCATGGTGGTGCATGCCTGTAATCCCAGCTACTTGAGAGGCTAAGGCAGGAGAATCGCTTGAACCCTGGAGGCGGAGGTTGCAGTGAGCCCAGATCATGCCACTGCACTCCAGGGCAACAAGAGCAAAACTCCATCTCAAAAAAAAAATTTTACACACACATATATGTTTATAAAAAGTCCACAGAAATTTGATAGTGAGATAAGATTGAAAGCCACCAATGTGTCTGAAATAATACAAAATAATTGTGTATTAGATAATCTGATGATGGGGCAAAGAGTTCCTGTTTAAAATATAGTTGAGAAAACTATTCTTGCAAAAGACACTTTAAGCCCATCATTGGAATCAGGTCACGTGTGTTTGACTTGTTGCCTGAACCAGTCGGAAGCTGGCAGCGAACGTCAGCCTCATTGAGAATTGATGTGTCCCTTTAAGGGGATGTCATATCTTCTTTTTCCTTCGTCCTTGTGTGTGGATTTCTGTTTTCTATTCCTATTCCGACAGCCATTGCAGTTGTGTTTTTTCTTTTATCTTATCATGTCTCAATCACTTTTGGAAACCGGCAGAATATAAATTACAAATTAATAGCACGAAGCTGGCGGGGAAGGTTGGTACTCGGGTTTCCGTCTTGGCCACAGCTATCAAAATGCATCTTCAGAACAACATCCGGGAACTACCAGAAGACTTGGCAAGTGCCCTTTAAGGAACAGGCCCTTGGAAGCAGCTGCCATCAGAGAAATCCCTGCTCCGCCCCGCTAACGAAGCCTCACAACTCTCCACAAAAGAGTTCCCTCTCAAGACTCAAAGGGAGGTCAAGCCTCCAGGAGGAAGGTACCCAGGTAGATAAAAGACGTAAGTTGTAAAGCTGATTCCCAGCTCAGGGCAGAACTGTGTATCTGACACTCCCCCTCTTGTTGGGATGATGATGCGGTTCATTCATTGCGTAGGTTTTAGGTTTCCTCTGGAGGAAAGAACTTTGAGCCATCAGATAAGAGTTGTGAGCTTCTCTTCTTGTGACAGGAATGCTTCTGCCTCCTTCAAACCCCCTCTTAGAAAGCCTGTAGAGAGAAGTGTCTCCAAAAAAGGCAAGTTGAGTTTGCCTCTGGGATCCTGAAATCAACTGGCAAAAGTAGGGGAGAAAGCAGTAGGGGATGGGGGACCTTCATTACAAGAAAACATAGGATGGACCAGATGGATGGCAGGTGGAGAGGGCCCCCCAGTGCTCCCTGCGCAGAAACCAGCCACCTCCTGGCATAAAGTCATGACTATGGCCAATCTTTCCTGTGCTGCAGGCACCTCTGCCCTCAGTAAGGAGCATGCTGGGCTCACACAGAGCTTTAAAAATATCTCTCCACCCACTGAAATTCGATTAATCAGCCAACTGCTCACCCATGTGTCACAGCGGTGGCAGGGATCTATGTGATGGTGATGTGACGGGTACAAGGGAAGCACACCGGGTCTCATCTTGCAGGCAATGGGATTCAGTTCATAAAAGTGAATGGCAGCCGGGCGTGGTGGCTCATGGCTCTAATCCCAGCACTTTGGGAGGCTGAGGCAGGCGGATCATGAGGTCAGGAGTTCAAGACCAGCCTGACCAACATGGTGAAACCCTGTCTCTACTAAAAATACGAAAATTAGCCAGGCGTGGTGATGCACACCTGCAATCCCAGCTACTCCGGAGGCTGAGGCAGGAGAATCCCTTGAACCCAGGAGGTGGAGGTTGCAGTGAGCCGAGATCGTGCCATTGCACTCCAGCCTGGGTGACAGAGTGAGACTCCGACTCAAAAAAAATAATAACAATAAGTGAATGGCATGGGCTGTGCAGCAGGTGGGAGCTTGAATTCCAGGTCCACCAGACACTGGTTATGTGACCTTTAACAAGGTTATTTACTTCCTGATTTTTCACATTTGCAAAAATGTCGTTAATAACAGGACACAGGCTGGGTATGTTGGCTCATACCTGTAATCCCAGTACTTCGGCAGGCTGAGGAAGGAGGATTGCTCCAGGCCAGGAGTTTGAGATCAGCCTGGGTAACATGGCAAGACCTCGTCTCTACTGAAAATTTAAAAATTACACAGGCGTGGTGTTGTGCACCTGTAGTCTCAGCTACTCGGGAGGCTGAGATGGGAGGATCCCTGGAGCCGAGGAGTTTGAGGCTGCAGTGAGCTATGACGGTGCCACTGCACACCAGCCTGGGCAATAGAGTGATAGCGGGTCTTAAAATTGTTTTAATAAATAAAAATTAAAATAATAGTACATGCATAATTAGGATGATTGAAAAGGTTAAATGAGTTAATTCACATAAAGCACTTTGAACAGTACCTAGCACATAATAAGCACTCAATAAGCTTTAGCTGCGATGATGGTTACGATGATGACAACAGTGACAATATTGAAACTAAAAAGTTGAATGAATAGATAGGTCTTTCCCAGGTAGACGAAGAATATGCCTGGCCCAAGCAGCTTAAACAAAAGCAGAGAAGCAGGAGAGAACTCAAGGAAGCAGGGAACTGTGTGGAAAGGAAGCAGGGAGCTCAGGCAGGCCAAAAACAGAAGGGATTCGGCCACGCAGGGCTTCATATGTTTTGTCACCAAGTCTAGATACTGGTAACACGGCTGTAGGCTGTAGAGGGCTATTTAAGAATGATAAGCAAAGCAAAATGTTAAAAGGTAAAGTGCCATAATGGTTGACAATTTTAACCGATTCAGGTAAACAAAATAAAGTTAAATTAATTATAACAGGCTGAGCACAGTGCCTCATGCCTATGATCCCAACACTGTGGGAGGCTGGGGAAGGCAGATCCCTTGAGCCCAGGAGTTCAAGACTAGCCTGGGCAACATAGCAAATCCTGTCTCCACAAAAAATACAAAAATTAGCCAGGCTTGGTGACGTGCATCTGTCGTCCCAGCTACTCGGTAGGCTGAGGCAGGAGAATCACTTGAGCCCAGGAGGTGGAGGATGCAGAAGGCTGGGACTGCACCACTGCACTCCAGCCTGGGCAACAGAGAGAAACCCTGCCTCACACACACACAGATAATTAATTGTAACAGACTTCTGGGCATGACAAAGAAACTTGTGCAAGACTAACCCTCCTACCCTGTGCCATAAGCCAGGCACAATAAAACTGAACCAAATATATGAGGCAACTGTTTTCAGGCAAATGACAACAGGTAGCACCAGATTACAATTGCAAGGAGAAGGGAGATTCACATGGCGAGCCCCATGCTCACCCTGGCTCTCTGCCTGGGAACAATTTCCCAACGACAATTCACTCAGTAGCTGCAGGAACTAGAATCTGCAGGGTAAGACAGCAGAGAGAGCACTGTGCAGAGAGGAAACATCAGAAGCCACGTGTGGGCTCCCCATGAACATTTGGTTGAAGCCTGTGTTATCCAGATGCGAGGTGAGATTAAATAAGACTTACCAGGAAGCAGCTGCTACAAGGTTGAGAACAGAGAACAAACACTCTAACTGAAGTAGCGGTTAATGGAAAAGACTCATTAATACGCCAGGCATCCTGCTAAGACACTAGAAAGACCACCTCTTAAGGCGTGGTCACTTTCCACTGATTTGCCCTAACAGAGCATAAAAATAAACCTGCACAAGTTTAAGGCGGTCAGCCAGTAACTGAATTACCTACTAGAACCAAAATCAGCACTCTTTAGAGAAAGAGAATGCAGAGTCACTGCAACATACGATTCACAATGTTCAGTCTATAGTCTAATATTTACAGGATGCAAAGACACAAGAAAATCTGACCACAGTCTTTTTAAAAAGTTCATAAAAACCAATCCCAAGATTGCCTGGAGCCTCGATGTTGGATTTAGCACATGCAACTTTAAAGAGCCATCATAAATATAAGAACGTACATTCAAAGAATTAAAGAAAAACTGTTGTTTTAAGGATTAAACAGATAAGGTATCTCACCAAAGAAATGGAAACTATAAAAAAAAAAATTGTGTATGCTTCTGTGTGTGTGTGTGTGTGTGTGTGTCTGTGTGTTGAGAGAGAGGAAAAAAAATGTCCCTAAATGCTGAAAAATGTTAAAAATAAATAAATAAATAAATAAATAAATAAGCCAGGCATAATGGTTCATGCCTATAATCCCAACTACTTGGGAGGCTGAGGCAGGACAGTCACCTCAGCCCAGGAGATCAAGACTGCAGTGAGCTTTGATGGCACCACTGCACTCACCAGGGTGACAATGCAAGATCCTGCTGCAAAAAACTAAATAAATAAATTCTAAAAAATAATAAATAAATGAAGAATATACAGATATTCACTGTACTTTCCAAAACCTCTGTGGATTTGAATTTTTTAAGACTAAAGAAATATTTAAAATAATATGTATATGCATATATACCAAAAAAAAAAAGAAGATAAAAGTTATAAGCCAAGGCTGGATGTGGTGGCTCATGCCTGTAATCCCAGCACTTTGGGAGACTGAGCTGGGAGGATTACATGAGCCCTGGAGTTCAAGATCAGCCTGGGCAACATAGTGAGACTCCATCTCTACAAAAAAAAAAAAAAAAAAAAAAAATTTAACTTAGCAGCTGTGGTGACACACACCTGTAGTCCCAGCTACTTGGGAGGCTGAGGCAGGAGGATCGCTTGAGACCAGGAGGTCACTGCTACAATGAGCCACGTTTGTGCCACTGCACTCTAGCCTGGTCAACAGAGCAAGACACTGTTTTTAAAAACAACAAAAAAGAAGTTAGAAGCCAAGGAACAACCTAACGAAGTGTAGGTTTGAGTAGCATCCCTCCAATGTATCCATCTGAACTGACATGTGGGTGGATCACAGATGAAACCCAACAAGATTAGCTCCAGTGAATGCACTTGTCTAGGAAGTGGAAACCTGACCCAAGGCAGTATCAATATGATGAGAGAGGAAGGAAGAGTGACAGAACACACAGGGAGGTCGAGGTATGCGGGACTAACCATTGTAGGTAGGGACCAAGAGAAAGAAGGATGGTTCCCAGACGACTGCTGTGGCTGACTGGCATATAACTTCCTGAGAAAAATCCCAGAGGAGGGGCAGTTTTCAAGAATAAAGAAAATTCATTTTGGCTTCAGTTTAGGGGACTTGTGGGACACTGTACAGGACTACTGGTACCAGGTCTAAAATCCAAGAGGGAGGCAGGGCTGGAGATACATATCTTGAGGTCATCAGCACGTAGATGCCCAGGCAGATGGCAACAAAAATCAACCCCAGGAGACAAACGTGTGTCTCATATTTCTTTAACCTTTTTTAAAAATTTCAAATCTATAGAGGTTTTGGAATGCATGGTGAATATATATCTTCTATTCTTTTTAAAAATTTTTCTTTTTGATTTCTTTTTCCTGAGAGAGGGCAGTGGCACGACCATATCTCACTGCAGCCTTGACTTCTAGGCTCAAGCAATCCTCCCTCCTCGGCCTCATGAGTAGTTAGGATTATAAGCATGAGCCACTGTGCCCGCCTTTTTTAAAAAAACAAAAACGAAAACATTTTTCAGCAGGCAGGGGATGAGGGACACACAATGAATGCAGAGATGACAAAATAAGTAAACAACAACAAGAAGGGGACCCAGGTGTAATGACACGGGTACCAAGGCTGTAATGAACTGTGGAAACAAAGGTACGACCAACAGTGCCAGATGCTGCAGAAAGTCCTGAATAAACATTAAAAGTCATCTAGGCCAGGCACAGTGGCGCACACCTATAATCCCAGCACTTTGGAGGCAGAGATGGGCAGATCACCTGAGGTCAGGAGTTCGAGACCAGCCTGGCCAATGTGGTGAAACCGTGTCTCTACTGAAAATACAAAACTTACATTGGAGTGATGGTAGGCACCTGTAATCCCAGCTACTCAGGAGGCTGAGGCAGGAGAATTGCTTGAACTGGGGAGGCAGAGGTTGCAGTGATCCAAGATCGTGCCACCGTACTTCAGCCTGGGTGACAGAGCAAGACTCTGTCTCAAAAAAAAAAAAAAAAAAAAAAAAAAAAGGCATATAGCTAGAGGAGGCAGATACGGCACCAAGAGAAAAGTTAGCTGTGGTAGAGCAGTCACTCTGGAATAGTCAAAGTGACACTGGTCAACTACTAAAATGGAACCCCAGGTTCAAAGGCTGGCAGTCCGGTATGTCTGTTCCCATACTCAAAATACCCCCTACAATGTATAGAAGAACATATCAGTAGAAATATTAATTTTGATGCGGGGTGTACTGGCTCATGCCTGTCATCCCAGCACTTTGGGAGGCCGAGGCAGCTGGACCACCTGAGCTCAGGAGTTCAAGACAAGCCTGGTCAACACGGCAAAACCCTGTCTCTACTAAAAATACAAAGATTAGCTGGGTGTGTTGGTGTATGCCTGCAGTCCCAGCTACTCAGGAGGCTAAAGCAGGAGAATCGCTTGAACAATGGAGGTGGAGGCTGCAGTGACGCGAGATCACACCACTGCAGTCCAGCCTGGGCGACAGAGCCAGACTCTGTCCAAAAAAAAAAAAGAAAGAGAAAGAAATATTAATTTCGAGACATGCACACGTGAATTTTTGCTAATTGCCCCACCAATGAAATTGGAGAGACACAATTTCCACCCACACTTGGAACTACAGCGGCACTGACGGGAGGAAGCCTGACTCACCACAGTACATTGACAGCAAAGCATGCAGTCAGTCGCTCCCTACTTCACAGCAACTGTTTTCCATGGGAATCTATTCCTCAACCCAACCCCACTTCAGCAGCACCCTTTCTTAAGCTCGTATGGGGAACACAATTAACTACAGCCATGGGTTGGTATGGTCCCATCCTGGGCTATTTGTACAGTGCAGGTGAAAGCCAAAATGTTCCTAGGATGACTGAATGTACAAGAATTGTTTGGGGATGGGAAGGAGAGAAGGAGAGGGGAAGAACAAGCCACACAGATGGAGAATTCTGTGGCAAAGACAGCAGGAGGGGCTATCCAGACCCCACCTCTGCCCAGAGCCACTGGCTATGTGAATGTCTTCTGGAAAATGGAGATGGCATGCATATCAATCTCTCACCAGTCTAGCGATAAAAAGGGGATAGTATCTCAGGTTTGGGATAAAGTGAACACGGCAAGATTCTTTTTTCTTTTTTCCCTAAAGACAGGGTCTTTCTTTGTTACACAGGCTCAACTGCAAATGCAGTGGTATAATCATAGCTCACAGTAGCCTCAAACTCCTGGGCTCAGGCGATCCTGCCACCTCTGCCTCCTAAGTGGCAGGGACTACAGGCATGCACCACCACGCCCAGCTAATTTTTTGTAGAGACAGGGTCTCCCTATGTTGCCCAGGCTGGTCTCGAACTCCTGGACTCAAGTGATCTTCCCACCTCAGCCTCCCAACGTGCTGGGATTACAGGAGTGAGCCACAGTGCCCAGCCAAGGCTAGGTTCTTTTCACACCCTATTTCCTGACAAATACTGAGCCTACAAAAAAAACTTCATAATGTTGAGTCACGAAGCATAACAGAAAAAAAGCAATATAAATTACATTTCAAAAAATTTTCGTGCCAAAGAAAGGTACCATCATCTGGAAGACTTGGAGAGAAAGATTCTTATTATGAATATATATATAATAATTTATGACCAGAAACAGAAGAGATTTTCACAAACTGGAAAATAGCTAATGGCTATTTCCCAATAGCTCCAAACTGGAAACAACCCAAATATCCACTGAGAAGAAAATAGGAAAATAAATTAAGATATATTTCTATACAATGGAACATTATATATTAAGGAAAATAGATGAACATCATATGGAGGTGAATTCAGTTTAATATTAAGATAGCATTTCAAGGCCAAGCACAGTGACTTACGACTGTAATCCCAGCACTTTGGGAGGCCAAAGCAGGCACATCATTTGAGATGAGAAGGTCGATACCAGCCTGGCTAATGTGGTGAAACCCGTCTCTACTAAAAATACAAAAATTAGTCGGGTATGGTGGCACGTGCTTGTAATCCCAGCTGCTTGGTAGGCTGAGGCAGGAGAATAGCTTGAACTTGGGAGGTGGAGGTTACAGTGAGTAAAATCATGCCACTGCACTCCAGCCTAGGTGACAGAGTGAGACACTGTCTCAAAAAAAAAAAAAAAAAAAAAAGACAGCATTGTGAGATTATTCAATAAATAGCATTGAGAAAACTATTTTTCAACAATCATAATGCATACATCTAATAAAGTCCCATATAATGCACTCTAAAAGTACAAGACATTGCTAATAAATCTGGTATATGCATAAACTTCCCAGATAGATGGAAGCCCCTTGGAAACAGGCTATGAATATTATGATTTTCTTCTACTACCTAGAAAGCATTTCCTCCCCTACCTACTAAACATCCCTTTAATGAATGAATGAAAATGGATGGATGAATGAATAATGACTGTCTCCATTAATCCGCCTTTGCTGAGTTTGTTTGGTTGGGTGATTACCAACTTTAACCTGGTCATCTTGATGCAGCTTTGCATTTTTCCCTCCTGTGCTTTGTTTAAAGAGAAGAGACAGGAACTCCCCAGAAGTGAATTGCAGGTGAAAATGACCTGCATGGCACGTGGTCCTCTTCATGCCTGTTTTCAGAGGATAACCACTCATGAAGTATGCACCGTTGGCCATTCCACTGAAGGAAAGGGACGTTCCATCATTGGTGATAAACACGAACAGGTGGGGAAACCTGTAGCCATTTACAAGGAGAAGGCTACAGAGGCTTCAGGGTGGGAGGTAGAGAGCAGGTAAGGATAGTACCCAACTAATGATGATGCTCAAAGCAGCCAGACCACAAAGGATGCTGCAGCGTCCATCAGCGTCCAACACATCAACTCCCAGTGCAACACCGCCTGTCCTCTGAGGATAAATGGGTAGCCCCAACCAGCAGAACTTTAGGGTCACCTTGCCATGAAGCATCTTGAGAGAACAGCAAGCAAACAGTGCCCTGGAAACTGGCTTCCCCAAGACCGATCCGTAGTCATCTGAGTCGATTCAAGCCAGTTGGTTTCCAGACCCTGCATGCCTGCTCTAAACTCAGAACACATCTGCACCGTCCTGCCCAGAGCCCCGAGAAGCTTGTAATAAAGCAGGAGCAGTCATAACTCAAGTGTTCACCTTGGCAAAAACTAAATAAGTAAGTAGAATGAATCTTCCATCAGAAAATAAATGGCCCTTCCCCAGGCTGAGAGGCTGGATTACCCTCCTGAAGGACAAACACAGCATCTTCACCAGCCAGTCTTCACTCAGTAAGCTACCCCAAGGCTGCCAATGCTCAGGCTGCCAATCTGGGCTTGGAGGGATCTTAGAATTACTCCCGCTAATCTACATACTGAAAAAGTGCATTTCAGTTTTTCTCAAGCTGCCTTTGCCGGGTTAAAATAGCAAGTTTATGTGCTTCTTCTGTTTGTCCAAGAAAGAGGAGGGCATTTCAGAAGGGTACCCAAGTAGGGAGAGAAGGGCTGAAACCCAGCCAGAGCCCTCTTGAAAAGCCATGCACCCCCACAGTGGCCTGAGCAGCTGCCTTAGCAGAGCTTGAATTTATAACAGTGAAAAAAAAAAAGTCATTGAGCTGAGAAGTCACAGAGAAATCACCTCCTGATCACTCGCGGCAAGGTGGGAAGGAGGAAGTGCGGAGAACACGGAAAGCCACAGATGATTTCCAAACTCAGTTTGGTTAGTGACTTTTAACCCCTTAAAGAATTGCCCAAAAGATACAGATAGTGTTGCTCGGTTCTCACAGCCAGGGCCACTCAGGGGGTCCTGCACGGGGGACTCCCGGTGTCTCCTGCTAACTGATGACTGAGCCTGGGGGATCTACTCCAATAAACACAAGCAAACATCCATCCCACATGAATGCACCACCTGCCCTAATAATGTCCATTCAATGGGAAGACTCCCAGAGGTCGGAAAAGCCTGACCCTGGCTTCACCTCCCAAACGTACCTGCTGTGAGCTGAATCTTTGGGTCCTCCCAAAACGCATATGTGGAAATCTAATCACCAATGTGATGTCATTAGGGAGTGAGGTCTTCCAGGAGGTGATTAGGAAGGCAGAGCCCTCACAAACGGGATTAGTGCCTGCCATGGTTTGAATGCCCCTTCCAAACCTCACATGGACATTTAATTGGCATTATGGCCATGCTAAGAGGTAGAATGGTTAAGAGGTGACAATTTTATGAAAGATCTACCCTCATGAATAGATTAATGTCATTTTCTCAGTGGGGAGTTCATTACCCAGAGAGTGGATTGATATAAAAGTGAGTTTGGGCCAGGCACAATGGCTCACGCCCATAATCTCAGCACTTAGGGAGGCTGAGGCGGGTGGATCATCTGAGGTCAGGAGTTCAAGGCCAGCCTCGTCAACATGGCGAAACCTTGACTCTATTAAAAGTAAAAAACATTAGCCAGGCGCAGTGGCGGGTGCCTGTAATCCCAGCTACTCAGGAGGCTGAGGCAGGAGAAGCTTGAACCCAGGAGGTGGAGGTTGCAGTGAGCCGAGATCGCACCACTGCACTCCAGCCTGGGAGACAAGAGCAAGACTCCATCTCAAAAAAAAAAAAAAAAAAAGTGAGTTTGGTCCTATCCTGCTCTCTTGTTTTCACCCTCTCTCATCTTCCCCTTCTGTCATGGAATGGAACAGCACGAGGGCCCTCACTGGATATCAGTGCTATGCACTGGGACTTCCTGGTCTTCAGAACCATCAGCTAAGTGCACTTCTGTTCTGTATGAAGCACCCACCCTGTACTATGTTGTTATAGCAACATAAAGGACACTAACAGTGCCTTCACATACTCAAGTCCCAAAAGAACTTATTCAGCCCCTCCACCATATGAGGACACAGCAAGAAGGTGACACCTATGAATCAGAAAGTGGCCCTCCACAGACACCAAATCTCCTGGCACCTTGATCTTACACATCCAAGCCTCCCGAACCATGAGAAATAAATGTCTACTCTTTAGAAGCCACCTAGTCTACGGTGCTTTGCTATAGCGGCATGCACAGAGCAAGACACCACCCAAGAACAGCCTGAGCCTGATGTGTGGTCGCCGGCATGGGCTCACTTTGGAGAAGAGCTCGGTTTCCTGCTTCTGAGTCCTGCATCAGCACACCTTTCGCTCAACTGAAGACCAGAAGACACGAGGGCCCCTACTCTCCTCTCAGGCCACCAGTCTTCGTCCAGATCACAGTGAGCAGCTGCTATCCCTAGAAATCTTAACTCTGCAGCCATCACCCCCACTTCTTCAAACATCCCCCAGACTCTCCTTGGACCCAGCCCACTGGGGCCACGTCCTCTGCTGCCTCCCTTCTCATACATGTAAACAAGCAAGCATTTAAATAAGCACACAAGCCAGATGGACGGGAGAAGGAGAGGCTATTCAGCGGCCTGTCCTCTTCACCTCCCTCACCTCCTGCCTGCTGTAAAGCGAGTTTGGCTTTGCTATCTCAGAGCCAAATGTCCTCCACCCTCTTTTTGGGAGAAATGAGGCTCCCTAATGTGCACATACAAAGCACATTGATTTGAACCATGACACTTGAAAGCAAATATGTGGGCCATCTGGGGTAATTTTGACTTCTTGAGAAAGTAAATCTAAACTTTGTGCTTTAAAATGGTATTATTACGAGTAACAAAGCATTGAGAAACACTAGAGAAAACGGATTCTGGTCTGACCTCAGCAGACGCAGTGCCTAAGTAAAAACACACCAGGCTAAATCAATCTAATTCTCTATTCCGGGAAAAAACAAACAACAAACAAACTTGTTTTTTCCTATTTTTAATTTTTTTTTCAGTTACAGGATTGGCTTATGCAAGATACAACGAGACTCTGTCCCAGGATGAATTTAGTCATCGTGTTCCCAGGTTTACGTCCATCCCTCACCCCTGCCTTGAACACCCAGGGCTGTGCTATGTTGTGAAGGAACAGAGGCAATTAAAATAATTGCTATCCATTGCCACCTAGATGGAGCTTCCAGATGATTCTGATCTGGGCAAGATTCAAAGCACCATGGCCAGAAGTCAACCAACAGCCATTACCAGGGCTTAAACCTCCCCTGCAGATGGACCCCATTGTCAGCCACAGCACAGAAACCAGACAATTCCACTGGTGATAGACTCCGGAAATTGGAAAACACATTTTAAGAGACGTGAAGGCTCTCCCCCTCGGTCATTATACAAGGAAACCAAAATAGCCCCCATAGATTGTTCAGCCTATCAGCTCTGTCCTGCACACACACACACAGAAAAAAAAGTCACCTGGGCAAAATTTTTTGTCTCTGAACTCTTTCCCATCACGCCATGGTTACATTTGGCCACAGCTACCAAAGACTGGCCAGAGCCCAGGACTTTCAACTGTTTCACAGTAGCCACAAACACCTCCCTGGGTCGGGACACAGCCCGCCAGACAGGGGGGCCTCCTTACCATCGAGCTCCTCCACGGAGATGTTCGCCAGCTGCTCACTGTCACTGCCCGCAGACAGCGATCGGTTGAGGTAATTCCCCTTGTACAACAAGCCAGCGGTCACATGATGGAACGGCATCTTTTCCCTGCCCGAGAGACAACAGGGGAGGGGAAAAGAAAGACATCATCATTCATTCTTCCTTTCCTTTCTTAAAGGGCCATGTGACTTTCAGATGGCCAGTGTCATTTTAAAAATAACAGTAACATTTCTAGAGGGAAAGTCAGGATATTTCCGGGGTCCCAATGACCTGAGCAATTTCCAGAGGAGCTCAGGTTCCTCCCATTCCTTCAGTGTCCACCTTACTTCATTTTCCCCATTTAATCACGAATTTGAACCATATCATCTTTGCTATCATGGCACACCACATCCCCATCAAACTATATGCAAATGGCAATATCCTTGGCTCCTTTCCTTGGCCTGATAAATTCTCACTTGATGCTTGCAAGGAAGGACGGAGAATCCCAGAGGTGGCGGGGTGCCCAGGGACTAGAGATCCAAGTGTCTCATTTCTCCCAGATTATACAGGTGTTGCACTCACACAGCACTCAAAACAGGTAGAAAATGCCCAAGCTCTGAGTGAGTACATGCAGTCATCTGCATCTCAGGAAGCAGCTCTCCAAGCCTGGTTGAGACGCAGCTGCTGCTTACTTGAGTGGTGAGCGAGCACACGCCTTCTGAAATGCTAATCACACCTGCCCCGCTGGAAAGGGGAGTGACGCCTTCAGGTGTCCCACAATGAAGCTGCTTCCAGCACCTTCACACAAAGTTAAAGCATCCTTTTAGACCAATAGAACAAAGCTCCTGCACCCAGATGAGGAGTTTCCACTAACTCAAGGCTGATTGGAGTCTCCAGGCTAAGGAAAAAGAGGTGAGATGAAAGGACGGCAGAGACCATGGAGGAGAATGGAAGAACAAGCAAAGAAAGAGGAAAGGCAGCGAGGAAGACGAGCCTTTCCAAAGCAGGAAGAGCACGGCTCCTGGCCCAGCGGGTCCAATGATGCTCTCTGTGACTTTGAACAAGACGCCGAACACGTCACATTTTGCTTCCCCATCTAGCAAAGGGGACTGAGAGGACTGATAAACCTCTGAGCAGAATTAGGATGAACCGGCAGGAAGCACAGAGTCCATCACGAAGAGTGGGTGGAGAACACCTTGGTGTCAGAGCTCCGGGAAGGTGAACTGGGCAGGGCTTGACCTGCGAAACCCCTGAGAGTTAAAAGGTTTCACCGGGAGCACAAAGCCAGTTAGTGACAGAAGCTGCTCTAGAACTCGAGCCTCCTACATGCTATTTCCATTAAGCAGCCGCAGCCAAGCGCCAGACATTGCCACCTGGATGTCAAACCCTCATTTCAAACTCAAAATGTCTAAAAATGAATTCATTATCTTCCTACAAAGTAGGCTACACTTCCTGGTTTCTCTATTTCTATCAAAGGTGCTTTTCGCTCATCACAACTGGGACAACTCTCCCAAACGCTCAGGACCCCAAAAAGTAAAACGGGCACATGGCTGAGACAAGAGCCAACTGTCAGCTTGCAACACCCAACCCCCCGCCCTTAACTCTTTCCATGGCTAACACCACGCACATCCACAGGACAATTGCGAATGGCGGGATGCTAATTACAAAGGGTACGTGCATTTGCCACGTATAAAGGGTAATCTTCAGCTAGTTTCAGGTCAGATGTTCCCAAATCTATCCTTATATTAAAATAGAATACAAGAATCTTTCTTTGGAAGAATACTTCAATGACCACCTCCTTTTTTCTCCAAGTTGTCAGACCGAAAACCTTTAAAAGGGATCGCATGTATGAATATACACTACTCTATCTTTTCCTTAAGCCAATCCTGATTCCTTGGGGCTGCGTGTCATGGTCGTTTGAGCATGGACTGATACCCACTGCCATAATGTGAATGTCTCCCCCAAAGTTTGTGTGTTGGAAACTTAATCCCCAATGTAACAGTGTTGAGAAGTGAGACCTTTAAGAGGTGATTAGGTCATGAGGGCAGAATTAATGCTGTTATTGCAGCGTAGGACCTATCACAGGAGTGAGTTCCTGATAAAAGGATGAGTTCAGCCGTAAGTGGTGGCTCACGCCTGTAATCCCAGCACTTTTGGAGGCCAAGGCAGGTGTATCACCTGAGGCCAGGAGTTCAAGACCAGCCTGGCCAACATGGTGAAATCCCATCTCTACTAAAAACACAAAAAATTAGCCAGGCATGGTAGTGCACACCTATAATCCCAGCTACTCAGGGAAACTGAGGCAGGAGAATTGCTTGAACCCAGGAGGCAGAGGTTGCAGTGAGCTGAACCACTGCTCACGCCACTGCTCTCCAGCCTGGGCAACAAGAGCGTCTCAATAATGACTACAGAAAGGATGAGTTCAGCCCCTTCCCCTTCTCTGTCTCTTTCATTCTAACACTCATGCTCTCTTCCTCTTCTGCTACAGGATGACACAGCAAGAAGGCCCCTGAAAGATAAAGGACCCTTGCCCTTGGACTTGCCAGCCTGCAGAACTGTAAGGAACAAATCTCAGGTATTCTGTTGTAGCAGCACAAAACAGAGTAAGACATCTATGGTCCAGAAAACAAGACGTCAACCCCGACTAACACTTCATGTGTGCTTTCAACTTCACCCTCGGTATGGTCCCACACCCAGCGAGTTTCACCAGGTGTTATCTTAACTGATGTTTAAGTCTTCATAATCATGAGAAGATACCTGCCCTGATCTTATCTAATTTGCTAGATAAGCCTCACTAGATGAGCCTCACCAGCTGTTATCTTAACCAATGTTTAAGTCTTTATCAGTACGGAAAGACACCTGCTCTGTTCTTACCTAATTTGCTACCTGGAGCAAGACCCACTAAGGTCGGTACAAAAAGCATTCCTTCCATTCCACCGTGCATCACTCTATAGTTTCTCAGAGTTTTATAAATATCTTCCTGTTGTCACCTTCTACCTGGTTATCTGCAGTTCTGGATTCACTACGCAAAATTTTACAGTCATAATAAGGATATTATACTCAAGCAAGCACACCCAACCCACGCCCCTGTTCAGCCACAGAATAAATGTTGAGTACTTTGCAGAGAAAACTGGTCACAACTGAATCCCACTTGATATACCAACATAATTTGCTTCTGAAAAAAGGCAGCTTACAAAATTAGGTACACATTCAGTTCATTTAGTCTCTGCATCCAAAAAGCTCAAAGTCTAGTGTGAAAGAAAACATGTGCAATTGAACCATCCATATAGATATATAAAGTCATGTTCAAGAAAGGGAAGAACATTATCCTAAGCTAAAAACAGCTGCTGCAATTAGGGAGTAAATTTCACTCCAAGCTGCCTAGGGAAACCCAAGCTTCAAGATTCTCTGCTTGGCTAAGGGAAGAGAAATATGCAAGTTCATAGCAAAGACAAACCTTCTCCTGGAACTAAAACTTGAAGATGGATCCTACTATAGAGGGCAACAAACAAAAATAAATAAATATTTCAACAGCAGTTTCACTCACTGTGAAATATTTGACTGTCATGTAAAGACTCTAAATTTTACATAAGGCAGTGAAATGGTCTGAATAAATGTGTCCCCCAGTCATTTATACACTGGAACCTAAGACTCTAATGTGACAGTATTAAGAGATGGAGCCTTTAGAAGCTGATTAGGGCCATGAGGGCTCCTCCCTCATGGATGGGACTAACACCCTTATAAAAGGGCTCGAAGGAACTAGCCAAGGCCATTTTGTCTTTCCGCCTTCCACCATGGGAAACTGCAGCAACAAGGCATCACCTTGGAAGCAGAGAGCAGCCCTCGCCAGACACATAATTGATAGGTGTCTTGATCTTGGACTTCCCAACCTCTAGAACTGTATGCAGTGAATTTCTGTTGCTTATAAATTAGCCAGTCTAAGGAACTAAGATGGGCAGAGTGGTTTCATGGCTAAGAATTGGCCGGATGCAGTGGTTCATTCCTGTAATACCCGCACTTTGGGAGGCAGGTGGATCACCTGAGGTCAGGAGTTTGAGACCAGCCTGGCCAGCATGGTGAAACCCAGTCTCTACTGAAAATACAAAAATTAGCCAGGCATGGTGGCGGGCACCTGTAATCCCAGCTACATGGAAGGCTGAGGCAAGACAATTGCTTGAATACAGGAGGCAGAGGTTGCAGTAAGCCAAGGTCGTGACACTGCACTCCAGCCTGGGTGACAGAGGGAGACTCTGTCTCAAAAAAATAAATGAAAATAAAATAAATTTAAAAAGCAGCAGCACTTTTTAGTCAAAAACAGTGTTAGATTTGAATCCTACCTCTGCCCTTATTAGCCAGCTAAGTAAGTTACTTAACCTCTGTAAGCCTGTCTCCTCTTCTGTAAAACTGGGGTTTTAATACATACTGAATAGAATAGTACTGTTGTAAATATTAAATAAGATAAAGGGCCAGGCATGGTGGCTCACATCTGTAATCACAGCACTCTGGGAGGCCAAGGCAGGAGGATCACTTGATGTCAGGAATTCCAGACCAGCCTGGGCAACAGAGCAAGACCCTGTCTCTACACAGACAAAAAAAAAAATTAATTAGCTGGGCATGGTGGCACACACATGTAGTCATAGCTACTCAGGCTGCTGAAGTGGGAGGGTCACTTGAGCACAGTAATCTGAGACTTCAGTGAGTTATGATCACACCACTGCTCTCCAGCCTGAGTGACAGAGCAAGACTCTGACTCTGAAAAGATCAGATCTGGAAAGCACTGTCCTTAGCAGCAGGCATCTGCTCAGCAAGTATCACCAGTAATTACTTGCTGAGGGTCATATGGAGCAGGAAGCAGGGGCAACAGGAAGTCATGGATGAATTCGACTGATGCCTGGATTGCATGCTGGATTGCAAAGGAGGGTCAGTAAGACCTGACAAAGGGCAAGCCTCAGGGAGAGGCTGGCTGGCATGTAAACCACCGTGCCGAGGGCTCTGGTGTGAGCAGCAGAGCCCGAGTGGGTTCCAGTGCTGAACGGTGTCGCAAGGTCTGGCTGTGTCAGGCAGAGGGGGTACTTGAATGGAACGTGCCAGAGCTGAAGAATAATCCATTTCCTGGGTGCAGGGAGGCTGGCTAAATGGTCATATCAAAGAAAAGATATTGAGAGGTGAAAACCAAAAGGGATGCTGCCCATGAATGGGGTCAAGGAACTGGTACATTTCTTGACAGCGTAATACACTGAAGAGACCATCTATGGTGGCGAACACCTGTAATCTCAGCATTTTGGAAGGCTGATGCTGGAAGATCACTTGAGGCTATGAGTTCAAGACCAGTCTGGGCAACATGGTGAGACTGTGTCTCTATAGAAAAATTAATTAGTCAGGCATGGTGGTGCACACCTGTAGTCCCTGCTACCGAGGGGGCTGAGGTAGGAGGATCCCTTGAGTCCAGAACTTTGAGGCTGCAGTGAACTATGATCTCGCCACTGCCCTCCAGCCTGGGCCACAGAGGGAGATCTTGTCTCTAAAAAAATTTAATTAAATAGATAAACAGAAGAGCCTCATTTACTGTAACTTGAAATGATGCCCTTCTGTGATGGTCAATTTATGCCAACTTGACTGGGCCACGGGTTGCCCAGATATTTGGTTGAACATGATTCTGGATGTGTCTGTGAGGGTGTTGCTGGATGACATTAAATTTTTAACTGGTAGCCTGAGTAAAGCCGATTCTCCTCCCCAGAGTGGGTGGGTCTCATCCAATAATGAATAGAACGAATAAGTCTACATGGAATGAACACGCAGAGTAAGAAAGAATTCATTCTTTACACTGTCTCGAAGCTGGGACATCAGTCTTATCCCACATTTTTAGTAGAGATGGGGTTTCACCATGTTGGCCAGGATGATCTCGATCTCTTGACCTCGTGATCCGTCTGCCCGGCCCTCCCAAAGTGCTGGGATTACAGCCTGAGCCACTGTGCCTAGCCTTTACTGTATTTTTTAAAAGTATCAGTCTACAAAAGACTGAAACTAAAAAAGAAAAAAAAATTAAAACTGGCCCTTCCTCACAAATAGCTTGAGAAGCACAGCTCTAAAGTATTTAATTTACGTTGCATAGATTTGTGGTAATGAACCACAGAGAGGGGAAGAAAAACATTTGGAGAAATGCATCTTAACTTGTCCCTGAAACTTTTTCAAAGAGCTTAAGACTTCTTAAAAGTCTTAGATGGACTTCTGAAAGAAGTTGAAAGACTGCAATTGATCCTTGAGCTCTCTGTAGAGTGCTGGAGAAGTACATGGCATCTCTTGCACACTTGACAATAATCTGTCCTCCAATTACTAGACATACAAGGGGCAATATCGATCTTGCATGCTAAAAGTTACAGAGCCTAGCCAGCCCTGATAGAGACTTTGCCAAATTCCTATAAAAACAATCACGAAGGCACACCCAAATAATGATATTCCCAGCAACACCAGTGCTAGGGTACAGAAGAAGCTTTCATAAAATCAGTACAGCTGGGATTAGAATAACCAATAATCGGTGGGGCAGCCTTGAAGCCAGAGACAGAATAAAAGAGTCAGATAGTAAAGGGATAAGAAGAGATTTTTATCTACCCAAATTCTCTTCTATTTCAGGGACTTAGGGATGGCCAACCGTGTAACAGCAGGCAATCACCCTTCTGACTGTGTTGGAATTGCTTATTAAAGCAGCCAAGGTCAAATCCCACCACCGTCCCTCCCACCACTGTGAAGAAACAACTTTCTTCCTCTAGCTACTCACGGATCATAACTCTCAGTATGCAAGGTGGCTAGGAATGGAAGGTCTGAGACACGGAACCTGCACATAAAGATGAGAAATTACCTGCAAGTCACAGGTGTTGGTCAGAGGAACCCCAGGAGTAACAACCTAGGAAGATTATGATTTTTCATGCATTGCTTCTGATTAAGGAAAAACTGCAGAAGGCCTCAAATAACCCAGAAATATATATCTCCTCCTCTCAGTCCAAGGGCTACATGGTGGGGACAAGAAGATCTCATCTTACTCCAGCAAAGATGCTCTCAACAAAGGTCAGCTAGACACTGGACATTTGGCTAAGTGCTTATAAAACAGTTTTGTTCCCTTGTTAAAATCCTGCAGGGGCATGCCAGTTGGCAAACACTGGGTTTGGACAGATCTCAAATCAGACAAGAATGAGTAAGCAAAAACACTAATGCAGGGGTCTGTGTAAAAGTCCTGCATCATTAGAGAAGGAAGAGCTTTCAAGAAGTAAAGCAAAACCTTATTGCTAACAATGACATAATACCAGAGAGGACAATTTTACAAACTTTCTGTTTTATGCCCTAAAGTTATCAGCAAGGTGTCTATGAAATAGGAATGCAAACTCATAAAGAAGTATCAGCGTGAGAAGAAGAGATATCAAGACAAAAAGAAAAGGCAGTAAGCTGAGAGGTAAGCAGGTTTGGAAAAGGCGCAGGCATTGGCTAACAAAGGAGAAATCCAAAAACAGTAGCAGAATGAAAATCTGCATTAATGGAATGAAGAATATTTCAAAGAACAGAAATTTTAGCAAATGACATAATGCACGCATGTACCCACCACCCCAGATTTAACGATGTTTTGCCTTCTTTGCTTAGATTTATTTTTTTTAAAGAAATAACATGTTACGCTGAAACCCTTCCCACCTACTCTATTCCTTCACTTCCTCCCTCTGGTGACAACTCCGTTCTGGAGGTGGAACATAGCTTTCCTGTCCATGCTTTTCAATTTGTCCACATTTTGATGTAACTACAGAGAAAATATTGTAGTACTGCTGTATCTATCTTTAAATTTACATAAATGATATCACACCGCCCATATGCTTTTGCAACCTGCATAGTCCCCTCTGTATTGGGTCTCTGGGATCCATCTAAATCCACACACATACACCTAGTTAATTAATTTTTAACTGCCCAACAGTTTCCATTGTATGAATACCCAACGGTATAAATTACACAACTGATGGAAAGTGTGCTGCAGTGAATATCCCCACGTGTGTCTGTTTGTATATATCTGCAGGAATTTCTCTGAACTGCATACCTGGGTAAAATATTACCTGGTTGTTGAGCATGCAAATCTTTACCTTTATTGGATTTAGTGAAATTGTACTCCAAAGTGGGTTATTTATTGATACATAACAAATTATACCCCTGAACTTTTTGGCTTAAAATAACTAATATTTATTATCTCACAGGTTCTGTGGGTCAGAATCAGGAGCTGCTTAGCGGGGTGGCTCTGGCTCAAAGAAGTCTCCTTTGATTTCAGTCAAGACATTCACTGAGGCCGCCATCATCAGAAGGCCCGACCGGGGCTGGAAGATCCACTTCCAAGACAGGGCACTCACATGGCTGTTAACAAAAGGTCTCACTTTCTTGTGGGCCTCTCTAGAGGGCTGTTCAAGTGTCCTTGTGACATGGGAGCTGGATCATCGCAGGCAGGTGATCCAAGAGACAGGGCAGGAGCTCTTATGACGTGGTCTTGGAAATCACACACCATCAGTTCTGCCACACTGTATTCATTAGAACTGAGTCACTGAACACAACCCACGCTTAGCGGCAAGGGAATTAGGCTCCACCTTTTGAAAAACGGAGGATCAAATAATTTTTAGATGTATTTTAAAGCCACCTTAGTGACTGTGACAATTTACAGATCCACCATTAGTCTAGGAGGGTGTCTATTTCCCCAACAGCCTTGCCAAAACTTGGTATTAACAGACCGTTTCATTTTTAATTGGATTTCCTTGACTGCTAGCTTAAGCACCTTTTTATATGGCTTTTGGTCATTCAATTTCTTCTGCTATGAGTGTACTTTTCACCTTTATCTGCTGGGTTGCTTATAATTTTTGCATTGCTTTGTTCTTCTATGTTACTGCCCAGTGTTTAATTTCAATCTTATTTTTAACCCCTTTTCCCCCAAAATGACTCAGCATTACAACCGATGCTCATCTAAACTTTTCCACAAGTTTGCCAATTTTCTGCTCATCACTGCTTCTTGCAGGCTATTCTTTTGTTCCACGTTCAATTTCTTTTTCAATGAAAAAAGTGTAAATGTAAACAATGGGCTGTAAATGACAAGCTTTCTAAGTCTTTGTCTTAAAAAGTCTTTATGTCAACTTCATTTGAATTATGAAGGTTAACCTAGTAGAGAATTATAAATTAATGACTGCCTTACTGCTCAGAAAATGTTTTTTGTTGCTGATGAGAAATCTATAGGTATACTTGCTGTTAACCTGTTCATACTCATTCTGGACAATTCTAAGGCATTATACTTTCAGACAGAGTTGCTCCCCAAATCTCTTTATTCTTTCACAAGCTCTTATTAGATGTACGTTGGACCTCTTTGTTCAAACTGGATTTTCTTGACTGGTTCCCCCAAACCATATTCATAGTTCATCTGACTGAGGAAGCTGGGAAGCTAATAACTATCTTCCAGACTCTCTTGCTTCTAGGACTCGTGATGAAAATTAGTTCCAATAGTCAGAAGCTCTTAGGCGGAGTGGTATGCTGGTAAATGTTTCGCACTTGGTCTCAAAAAGAAACACTTTCGATTTGTAGCATTTTCCATTTTCATGATGTAAATATTCCCACCAGGGCTAATTCCAAGCCCCCCACATGATGTCACTAAACATGGATTTGGAAAGAGCTGTGCAGCAGCGTACCAGCATACTGCCATGCAGTCTCTCTAAGTTAGACACAGTAGACTAAATTCACCACAGAATCACAGATAATGGTAAAATGTAGCAAAATGATTAGGAAGTGATGAGTTTTGAATATTGATTACCTTGATTTTTAATATAATTTATTTCATTGTAAGCTGATATGCCATTTTTAAGAATGAATGCCTAGACTGAGTGTGGTGGCTCACACCTATAAACTCCCAGCACTTTGGGATGCCAAGGTGGGAGCCAGGAGTTTGAGACCAGCTTGGACAACATGGCAAGACCTCATCTCTGGGAGGAACGCTTGAGCCCAGAAGTTCAAGGCTGCAGTATGCGGACACCCCCGTACTCCAGCCTGGGTAACAAAGCGAGACCCTGTCTCAAAAAAAAAAAAAAAAAAAAAAAAAAAAAAGATGCATTTAACAATCACCTCACAAAATCCCTTAAAATTTAAAAGTGGGCTCTCACAAGCCAGTATGAGCTGGCGCCAGCGTGTCACTGGCTGTTTTCTTGCCATGTTTTCACTGTTTCTAGAGAAAAGAAGACATGAAAACATGACATTTTCCTGCAGTGCAGCAACATTCCATTGTTTACTCTCCAGTTTCCTGGCTGTGACAAGGCAGCTATGGCGGTGGCAGCAACAGCTTCTGAATCCCCAGATCACAGCTCTAGGGGACCATGCTCCAAATTTTGGGAAGTCAAGGGAATGTTGCAGGAACAACACACTGCAGTGGCAGCCTCAGTGGCAGCAGCTCTCCTGGGGAGTTGACTCTGACTTATTCAGGAAGTCATTCTGGACCACCACCGAAAATCCACTCCTTCAGCTCTTGAACAGTCATTCAAGCATCAAATCCCTTTTATTAAATCCCTTCCTGCTTAAAATACCCAGAGAGGTTACTGGTTCTTGAACTAAATCTTGATTGATACATCATAGTATTTTCTGTGTTCCTTAAACTCTTTTTAATTGCTCACATTTTTACCTCGCTGTGTATCTTAGAAGTAATCTCAAATTATTTGCAAATTTACAATTTCTTTTTTCAGTTTTTACTGAATTGTGGTTGAACCCATCTACTGAATTTTTCATTTAAATGACTATATTTTTCATTTCCAACAATCTACTTTGGTTCTTTTATAAACACACCTCTTATTTTTCACTGAGTATAAATCTTTCATTATGATTCTTATACTTTCTTTTACCTTTTAACGATTTTTTTTTTTTTTTAAAGACACAGAGTCTCACCTTGTCACCCAGGCTGGAGTGCAGTGGTGCAATCTGGGCTCACTGCAACCTCCGTCTCCCAAGTTCAAGAAATTCTCCTGCCTCAGCCTCTTGAGTAGCTGGGATTACAGGTATGCACCACTACACCTGGCTAATTTTTGTATTTTTAGTAGAGACAGGATTTCACCACGTTGGCCAGGCTGGTCTCAAACTCCTGACCTCAAGTGATCTGCCCTCCTTAGCATCCCAAAGTGCTGGGATTACAGGCGTGAGCCATTGCACCCGGCCCTCTTAACCACTTCTAGCTGACTTGATATTTTTCTTCAGAATGCCATTCTGTTACCTTCATTTCTGAAGGCACTAATCCTCTTTTTGTATTACTCTAATCTTCCTAGTAGCAAACTGTTTCCCAGTGTGGCCTGTCATTTGTCAAGGGGAGGAACCCCAGCAGCCTTTGCAATAAGTGAACTTTTCCCTTTGGAGGTCCAAGTTCATAGAGATCCCATCCATCACACAGAGCGTCTCACCAGTTCAGAACCAGTCATTACGTTAATTCCTTAACTTAGAAGCCTGTACCACACAGGTAGTGTACATTTGGACTGCACATCCCCTGGAACACTGGCTTAGAGTTTAGATTTGTTACTGTAGCCTCTCTCTTTCCCAGCTGTTGCTCTGGGAAGAAAGCATCACTGCTACTTTGCTAGGCCAGTGGTGAGACTGAGTCTAGCTCCCACTTACAGGAGGAGGGTGTCTTTGTCTATTCAAGTTGCTATTAGGTTGTGCAGGAGTAACTGCAGTTACTGCCATTACTCTTGCACCAACCATTACTTTTAATGGCAAAAACAGCAATTACTCTTTACAGCAACCTAATATCATAGAATATGTGGCCTAAACAACAAACATTTATTTCTCATGGTTCTCAAGCCTGGAAGGCCAAAATCAGGGTGCCAGTTTGATTGAATTCTTAATGTCCCCATGAGGTGGACGGCAGCGAGAGCTCTGGTCTCTTTGTTCCATTATAAGAAGACATTCATGAGGATTCCACCTCATTAGCAGATGAGGCCTCCACCTCCTGCTCATTAGCAGATAGGGCCTTTGAGAAGTGATTGGATCACTCCATTATGACCTAATTACCTCTCAAAGGCCCTATCTGCTAATACCATCACATTGGCAATAAGAATTTCAACATACGGTCAGGCTCGGTGGCTCACACATGTAATCCCAGCACTTTGGGAGGCCAAGGTGAATGGATCACTTGAGGTCAGGAGTTTGAGACCAGCCTGGCCAACATGGTAAAACCCTGTCTCTACTAAAAACTACAAAAATTAGCCGGGCATGGTGGTACATGCCTGTAGTACCAGCTACTCGAGAGGCTGAGGCAGGAGAATCACTTGAACCTGGGAGGCGGAGGTTACAGTGAGATAAGATCATGCCACTGCACTCCAGCCTGTGTGACTGTGCAGGACTCCATCTCAAAAAAAAAAAAGAAAAGAAAAAAAAAGAATTTCAACATATGACTTTTGGGGAACACAAACATTTAGTCCATGAATTCCAAGGGGCTGGGAAATCGGAGTCTTATTTCCTATTTCCTGCCTGTACCAGTCCAAGACCACATCTTCTGTCTCTGCATGAACATGAAAACCCCATCCCCAGAGCTTTTCAGGGGGCACGGAGGTTCCTGTTGATCAGTAGTGCCCACTCCTATGCTTGTCTCCCAGGGCTCTGAGTTTCCCCTTCCTTCCTTTCTTTCCAAACTAACGGATTTTATTCCTCAGAGCTTATCCAGGAAAACAGAGCCTATATCAAGCAGTTCAACAGGAGGATTTAAAACAGCTATCTACTAAGTTGTTGGAAGTGTGGAAAAGCCAAACGGAGATACCTTGCAGGGATTAGCAATGACAGAAACATATTCCCACCCCCTAGTCTGGAAGGACGAGGGTGGTATTATCAGAACCCCGAAGTTAAGTTTCCCAAAAGCATCTAGCACCATGGTAGGAGATGCCCAACAGGAACTAAAACGAGACAGGGAAAAGCTTTGCTCTGACAAGATTCAAAGCAAGAACCACTAAAGAGAGACGGTCACTGCTGGAGACATTTGTCAAGAGCAGATGGAGACGGGGAAAAATAGTCCAGCCTCTCTCTTTTTCCCACCTTTTCATTTCCTGTTGGTGTCTCCCTTTGGCCAAATCAGTCAGAAGCCTATTGCAAGGGAATCTGGAAATGTAGTTTGCAAACATCAAGCCCTACCAGGCAGAGTAGAACACGAGAAAAAGACAGATAAATGCATAAGAAAGCAGACAGATGACCAGCAGAGTGACACGCTGAATATTTTCTTTCTTTTTGATTCTGCATTTCTAGGTTGATAGCAGAAAAAGCACCCACGTTAGCTTAGGACACTGACAGAGGCAGATCTCCAGGTGACATTTCTGAACTTCAAGGGCAAGGAAAAACGCTCTGAGCATCCAGGTAGAAAATACAGGTTACTGGCTGGGAGCAGTGGCTCACACCTATAATCCCTGCACTTTGGGAGGCCAAGGCAGGTGGATCACTTAATGTCAGGAGTTTGAGACCAGCCTGGCCAACATGGCAAAACCCTGTCTCTACTAAAAATAAAAAAAATTAACCAGGCACCATGGTGCACACCTGTAATCCCAGCTACTCAGGAGACTAAGGCAGGAGGATCACTTGAACCTGGCAGGTGGCAGCTGCAGTGAGCTGAGACCGTGCCACTGCACTCCAGCCTGGGTGACAGAGCATACCCACAAAAAAACAAAATGAGACTCAGTTTCCTTCAGAATAATGATGGCTTCTGAAGATTCGGCCACAGGCAGCCACAAAAACACTATCTCCACCTCCTGCCGCCTTGAAAGAGTCACTTAAATTAAAATGAGTAGAGAAGTTTACAAAGTAAATGATGAGGAAATATTTTAAGTCAAATATAATAGAAAATAAAGTTCTCACTTCAAACAATCCAAACTAAAAAACACGGAAGTACAGTGAAGTAGAAGTGAAGGATGATGAAGGTCATTTTATGTTTAAGGGTAAAACTCAAAATGATAGCATATTAGTCATAAACTTTGATGTACCATATCATAGCACTGTAAAGTAAAAATAATTTAAATATAAAGAAAAACTGGCAGGGCACAGTGGCTCACACCTGTAATCCCCACACTATGGGAGGCTGAGGCAGGAGGATCACCTGAGGCCAAGGGTTTGAGACCAGCCTGGGCAACATAGCAAAACCTCATCTCTACAGAAAATTTAGAAATTAGCCTGGTGTGGTGGTGCACACCTGCAGTCTCAGCTACTTGGGAGACTGAGGTGGGAGGAGAGTTTGAGCCCAAGAAGTCAAAGCTGCAGAGAGCAAGATCTTGCCACCGCACTCCAGCCTGGGCAACAGGGCAAGACTCTGTCTCTTAAAACATAATAAATAAATAAATAAAAACAGATTTTTAAAGATTGCTGTAGTCTTTAAAGACATCCTCAAATCCCAGAACTTTGGGAGGCCGAGGTGGGCAGATCACGGGCTTTTGCCTGTAATCCCAGCTACTCAGGAGGCCGAGGCAGGAGAATTGCTTGAACCCGGGAGGCAGAAGTTGTGGTGCGCCAAGATCACGCCACTGCATTCCAGCCTGGGCGACAGAGCGAGACTCTTCTCAAAAAAAAAAAAAAAAAAAAAAAATAGAAGCCAAAATTGAAAATGTTAATATATTCCCCTAAATATTTCCTGGGTCAATGTTTAAATTAAAGTTATAATTACAGGCTATCTTTAAAGTAACGAAAATGGAAACAATACTTATTTTTTAAAATAACAAAAACAATACTTCTAAAAGAGCATTCAGAAAAAAAATTTGTTATTTAAATGTTCTCTTTATCTTAAAGAGGAAAAAAAAAATTAAGTCCTCAATGCTAACTTCTTAGTTAAAATATAACGACAAAATTAATTAAGAAAGTAGAAAACAAGCAAATAATGAAAGCAGTGAATTAGAAAACAGATAAATTGAAAAGAGCTAGTTCTCCAAAACAAAAGCAATAAACAATTCCCTGACAAGTTCATTAAAACAAATATAGAAAGCATAAATAGATAACATTCTGAAATATGAGAACTCTACATGCAACGCCAGACTAATAAATTTTAAAGCACTGGTTAAATGAATAATTTTGCTCTCAAGAGATAGAAATTGGATTTTTTTTTTTAGTGAAAGTGATATGATTTAATATTATTCACACTTATTGAAAACCCTGACTTAGCACTTTGTTATACAGTGATTTCAAGATCTGGTTTAGGGTTGAATGTATTTCCAGACTTGATTTTCATGTCTGCCATAACCAAAAATACACCTCCGTAAGAGGCACAGATCCAAATGGAAAAAAAAATGTCATTGGCAGTATTTACGAAGTCATAACATTCGTTCTTCAATTCCATCTGACAAGCATGCCAAGGTTTTGCTGACATTTGGCTGGTAAAGTTTCATCTTCCCTAACATCAACGGATGATTTTGCAAACTGAAAGCAGTTACATTTTCATATTTTTAACAAATGAGTCTGAAACTCCCTTGATATCTTCGTTTGGAAGTTTCTCACACAGTTGACAAAGTTCTGTTTCCAGATTTTTGAACTTTACAGAGTAGAGTCTGTGGATAGTACACTCGCCATCATTTTTTCTTTTAGCTGCAAAATCACATAATGGTTGAAACATTTCCAAAAACATCTATTTTCAAAAACGTTCTTTCCATAGCATGAGGTTCCTTTGACAAACAGTGATGTCCTCAGTCTTTAAAATGTCATCTTTAAGTGTGTACGGCTAACGACATCCCGCCATCTCAGAAAGACCAGAAGATGTGGATCACTTGACTATTTATGACAGAAAGTGTGCAACTCTTATTTGCATTTCACAATTCTTTCAAGAACTTTGCTCTGAAGTAAGATGCACACTTTATCGTGGCACAGAAGCCACCAGCAGCCATTTTCCCCAACTCACGTCAAAGATGTAGGCCAGTGACAGTGAATAGAGTTTTTTAATCGTTTTGGCCAACTTCTGTCCAATCTGATGAACTCCTCAGTGTTATAACTCATAGAGTAAGTAATAAAGGGCTTCTTTTGGGAGCAAAGAAAATGCCAGCTTGATCACTGTCTTGGGGTCCACTTGGGCCCGCTAGATCAGCATAATCAAAAGCTGGGGTTTTTCAGTAGACATTTTGTAAACCCTCTCGCCCATTATCTATTAGTTGAAGCAGATTAATATAATCTGTAAATCCCTGATATGGTTTGGCTGTGTCCCCACCCAAAATCTCATCTCGAATTCCCATGTGTTATGGGAGGGATCTGATGGCGGGGGACTGAATTATAAGCCTCTCAAGATCTGATGATTAAAAAAGAAAAAGGGAGTTTCCCTGCACAAAGTCTCTTTTCGCCTGCCACCATCCACGTAAGACGTGACTTGCTCCTCCTCCCCTTCCACCACAATTGTGAGGCCTCCCCAGCCACACAGAACTGTAAGTCTAACTGAACCTCTTTCTTCTGTGAATTGCCCAGTGTCGGATATGTGTTTATCAGCAGCTTGAAAATGGACTCATACAATCCCCCCAACCAGTGTCACAAGTCACTGGAAGGAACGACTTCAGTACCTCCCAGTGTGAGATGCTCCTTTTCTTAGACACTTCACACCAGACCAGAGGGCATATGGGCAGTTGAAGGGGCAGTGTCATTCTCTACTGTAGATAATCAATAAAGTATAATGTCCTCCTTTTCTTCTTATGCCCCGAAAGAACACCTTACTTGCCCTCCCCTTTGAAAATCATTGTAAAACACATGAAAAATACAAGAGGCCCATTACCTCCACTGTTACACAACACTGTCCCAGAAATTCTACTTAATGCAGTAAGACATAAACAAAATAAGAGACTATTTAAAAGGAGAAAACTAAAAAAATTAAAAACCTAGGGTGAAATACATATATTTAACTCATCTTTCATGGTTAAGAGACATACAGAGTTTAAGTAAAACCAAAGAAATTACAAGGAAAAGATGAATCGCTTTGCCAGTATAAAAATATAAACTTCTAAACATTATAAATAGCATAAATAAAGGTAATAGGCAAACAGGGAACGCAAAGACGGTATGATAAAGACAAAAAGCTAATAAAGTACGTACAAACAATACTTGATCTCACAAGCAACCAAAGAAATGCAGTACTTTAAGAGATGCTATTATCTGCTTTAAAAAAAGAAAAAAAGAGAGAGAGACTGAGGTCTTGCTATGTTGCCCAAACTGGTCCCAAACTCCTGGGTTCAAGGGATCCTCCTGCCTCGACCTCCTAAAGTGCTCAAATTACAGGCCTGAGCCACCATGCCTGCTATGTGCTTTTTCAACAGTGGGAGGGTTTTTGTTTCAAGTTGCTTTTAACATGCTGATGAGAATGTACTGGGACTGATACTTCATAGCAATTGAAACAACAGTTCAGAGAAAGCAATTTGGCCATTTGGCATCACAAATCTGAAAAAAAAAAAATGGTTCTAGCCCTTTGACCCTGTAACTCTATTTTATTTTTAGTCTGTCCAGAGATGTAGTCAAAGATTTGTGTACCAAGAAAAGGCATTGCATTGTGTTTAAAATGAAAAAAAAAAGAAGAAAGATGAAAACAAGAAAAAAAGAACAGCTAAAAATACAGAAATCAATAAGCAAAGTACATTCATATCAGAGTATATTGTGGATCAATGACACTAAAATTTTAATGACATCGGAAAATCTTTATAATATACCACTAACTCTAAAAGATATTTAAAGTGGGAAAACTGAACACACTCCTCTCTCCTAAAATTCCATTATGATCATGATACAGAGGAACAAAATGGAATAAACTCATAAACACAGATGTTTCTTATATTTAAGTATAAATTGTATTTGTTTAATTCTATTTACAGCTAGGCACAGTGGCTCATGCCTGTAATCCCAGCACTTTGGGAGGCCAAGGCAGGTGGATCACTTGAAGTCAGGAGTTGGAGACCAACCTGGCCAACATGGTGAAACCCCGTCTCTACTAAAAATACAAAATTAGCCGGGCATAGTGGCACATGCCTGTAATCCCAGCTACTAGGGAGGCTGAGGCAGGAGAATCACTGGAACCCAGTAGGCAGAGGTTGCAGTGAGCTGTGATTGTACCACTGCACTCCAGCCTGGGCAACAGAGCAAAGACTCTGTCTCTCCAACAGATGCTGGAGAGGATGTGGAGAAATAGGAACACTTTTACACTGTTGGTGGAAGTGTAAATTAGTTCAACCATTGTGGAAGACAGTGTGGCGATTCTTCAAGGACCTAGAAAAAGAAATTCCATTTGACCCAGCAATCCCTTACTGGGTATATATCCAAAGGATTATAAATCGTTCTACTATAAGGACACATGCACACGAATGTTCATTGCAGCACTGTTTACAATAGCAAAGACCTGGAACCAACCCAAATTCCCATCAATGATAGACTGGACAGGGAAAATGTGGCATATATACACCATGGAATAATATGCAGCCATAAAAAATGATGAGTTTGTGTCCTTTGTAGGGACACAGATGAACCTGGAAACCATCATTCTCAGCAAACTGACACAAGAACACAAAATCAAACATTGCATGTTCTCACTCATAGGCAGGTGTTGAACAATGAGAACACATGGACACAGGGAGGGGAGCATCACACACTGGGGTCTGTAGGGGGGAACTAGGGGAGGGACCGTGGCGGGTGGGGAGTTGGGGAGGGATAATATGGTGAGAAACACCAGATATAGGTGACGGGAAGGAAGGGAGCAAACCACACTGCCATGTATGTACCTATGCAACAATCTTGCATGTTCTTCACATGTACCCCAAAACGTAAAACACAATAAAATATATATTTTAAAAAAAAAAAGACTCTGTCTCTCCAAAAAAAAAAAAAAAAAGCAAGCAGTGATCTGCCTGAGGAGTAGATCTGAGGTTGACCCCCACAGCCAGGCCTTCCTGCCCTGGCATTTACATGAGGTATCCTGTTCACCCCTTCCCAGTCTTGAACCCTAAAATGAAACCTGCTCGTCAACATACCCCACTGATATAAAAGGGTTTGCAGCATTGGTGTCATTCAGGGAGAAAGGTTGCTGCTAAAACCTGTCCCTTATCGGACAATCACTTTCAGAAACGCCAATGACCAAACAAGGATTGCCAGACACTTGAAGAAAACCAGCATCACCCACAAGCAGGACAGAAAAGGTAACCCCAGAGACAGCAAGGATGGTTCTAGAAAAAGAAGAGACCTCGAAAGAATTTTAATGTAATGCTTCAGGGAGAGCTGAGAGGCTGCTTCAGAAAAAAAAAAAGAACAGTCTGAGATCAGGAATTTAAGAAAGTTAAAAAAACTGATGAAATAAGAAAATTCAAATTGTATACACAGTGAATTATTGCAGATGCACTTCAGAACAAGAGAACAGAGACCACAGAGAGGAAATAATAGAAGAGAAATTCCCAGAGCAGATGAGACGACATTTCAGACTGAAAATGCCTGTCAACTGCTATACAGGATAAATGAAAAGACCCACAAAGAGCCGGAACCTCATAAAATTTCAGAGCATCGAAATTAAAGAAAGCACGTAAAGCCCTAGAGGAAAGAACAGACAACGTTGTAATGAACGGCGATCATGCTGACGTTAAACCGCACATCAGCATCATCAGACACGAGCTGACAGTGGGCCAAGGTGTCTGAACCTCACAGGAAAAATTAATTTACACCCAGTCAAAATCCAATCAAGATAGGGACTTAGAAAGTATACAATTTGGCCGGGCGTGGTGGCTCACCACAGTGGCTCAGTGCTGTCATCCCAGCACTTTGGGAGGCCGAGGCTGGCAGATCACCTGAAGCCAGGACTTCAAGACCAGCCTGGCCAACATGGTGAAACCCCATCTCTACTAAAAATACAAAAAATTAGCTGGGTGTGATGGCAGGCACATGTAGTCCCAGCTACTCAGGAGGCTGAGGCATGAGAATCGCTTGAACCCAGAAGGCAGAGGTTGCAGTGACCCGAGATTGCGCCACCACACTCCAGCCTTGGAGACAGAGACTCGGTCTCAAAAAAAAAAAAATACAAAAAGAATGAGGGCCTGGTGGCATGCATGTGTAGTCCCAGTTGCCAGGTAGACTGAGGCAGAAGGATCCCTTGAGCCCAGGAGTTCAAAGTTGCAGCGAGCTATGATCGCGCCACGGCACTCCAACCCGGTGACAGAGTGAGACCCTGTCTCAAAAAAAAAGGAAAGGAAGTTTCCGATTCATGGACATCACCTAAAAGAATCACTCAGTGAATTATTTCAGCAACATGCAAAAGGAATCTAAGAGATGAGAGAAATTGAAATCCAATTCATGAGATGGATTCTAGCAATGAG
>CAUYLG010020695.1:0-14376 GCA_963573385.1 Cacajao melanocephalus
CATCCCAGCACATTGAGAGGCCGAGGTGGGCGGATCACCTGAGGTCAGGAGTTCAAGACCAGCCTGGCCAACATGGTGAAACCCCTTCTCTACTAAAAACACAAAATTAGCAGGGCGTGGTGGCGGGCGCCTGTAATCCCAGCTACTCGGGAGGCTTAGGCAGGAGAATTGCTTGAATTGCTTGAACCCAGGAGGTGGAGGTTGCAGTGAGCCGAGATTGTGCCACTGCACTCCAGCCTGGGTGACAGAGTGACAGCAGGCCACACACACACACACACACAAAACCACCACCACCAACAAGAACCATGTGGGATGTGCACCCACGCTCACAGCAGCAGCATTCACTGCAATGAGAAGGTAGCTGCTGTGGTCTGAATGTGCCCCCCGAAATTCCTGTGCTGAAGCGGATGGTCAGTGACGGTACCCAGAGGCAGCAGGAGTGCACTCAGATGGACACAGCCCAGGGTCCACTGATGACGCATGGAAAAACCAAATGTGGTCCCTCCATACAAGGGGACAGTGCTTAATCTCAAACAGGAAGGAAACTGTGGCACTTGCCACGTGGATGAGCCGCAAGGGCAGTGCGCCGGGCGAAATGAACCGGTCGCACAAGGACAAATCCTGCTCGATTCCACTTGTGCGAGGCACCTCGAGGACTCAGCTTCGTAGAGACAGAAAGGAGAAGGGTGGGTGCCGCGGCTGGGGATTCCTGCCGACTGAGGAAACGTGGGTGGGGAGTGGGGCACCACAGAAAGCCTGTGAGCAGCAGACACACGAGTAGATTTGTGTTTGGGATAAAATGGGGTTGGAAGTGGAGGTGGGGTAGGCGAGGAGGGAGACGTAGCCAGAGGTGGGGGCTGCTGTGGCCGGGCCGGGGTGGGGATGGAGGAGAAAGAACCCAGGAGGTGGACTCCACCTACCAGCCTGCCAGGGGCCCAGGGCAGCTCCTGCCACCCATGGGAGTGCAGAGCCCGAGGCGGGCTCCAGGCCTCCAAGGGGCAGTGTGGCCAGCACCAGCCTCTGCTGCACCCATGGGGGTTGCCCGTGCTGCCAAGATCCGGCCTTGGATAGGCAGAGGGGCCTGTCTTAGGGGCAGCCTTCCCCCAGCCTGGCTCCCCGAGACCCCACAGCTGGCCCCACACTCTGCCCCCACCCTACCCATGCTTTGGGGTCTCGTCTGGTGGGAGGAAACGGCGTTCTGAGGGCCCTGGGCTGGTGGCTGCTGTGGTGGCCCCATGGCTGCTGGTCACCTCTGCCCCCTTCCCTCCCCAGGAGGCCTTCCAGGTCCCTCCGCAGACCCCCACATCCCGCCTGGGCGCCCCTGCTGAGGGGGCGGGGCTGGGACTTGTTTCCTGAGCAAAGTCACTTGAGTTGTTGGCGTCCAGAGCCAATAAAACCCACTGACGCGTGCGGGAAACCCATGGAAGCTGCCCCGCCCAGGATGTTTGCTCCCGCCAAGCCCCCCGCCAGACTCTCACATGGCCTGCAAGGGGTCTTGGCTCTGCGGCCCCTGAAGAAGTTCCGGCCACCCACAGGCCCTCACTACCCCGAGGGGTGAGGATTCAGGGGCCCAGGGCCCTAGCTCCTCCCATACAACCCCCCTGACCCCTCCAGGCCTTTCATGCTGCTGCCCCGGGGGTATCTGGGCCTTGGCCCCTTCCCCATGGCTCCTTCCCCGTGGTCCTTCCCTGTGGCTCCTTCCCCGTGGCCCCTTCCCTGTGGCTCTGCGCTGTCCACACCTGCCCAGCCTGGTCCCGGAACACCCTCAGCCTCCTCAGCCCACAGCGGCCATCACACTCCGGGGTCTTGTTCTCCCATGTGCCCCAAGCAGGAGCCAGCCGGTGCCACCACCCCTTCTCCAGGCCTAGCCAGGGGCTGCTTCTGCCTTGTGAGCACCCCTGGGGCCCCCGCCGGGGGCCAGGCCGCTGCGTGTTCTCCTGGACGCCTCACAGCCTCTGCACACCCCCTGCGTCTGCCTCCTTCCGCCTCTGGTCCAGTCTCCGCTCTCAAGCTGGAGTGAGGGCGGCTCGCCTTCCTTGGGGCAGTGTGGGTCAGAACGTGGGGGGTCTGCATTTGCCCCTCTCTCTGACTTGACCCCCACAGCTCACACCCCTGTGCCCTGTTGCCTCTGAGCCCTCACAGAGGCTGTTCCTTCGGCCTGGAATGCTCCTTCAGCTCAACCTTGATCCCATGACCCAGCCCCACGCTGGGTGTGCAGCAGGTGTGTCTGTCCAATGGGGACACGGGTTCGGCCAGCACAAGGGGCCAAGGGCAGGAAGTCGCGAGCCCACTGCCCCCAGAGAGTCAGCGTGGGAGGGTCCTAGATATCTGGGAAGAGGAGGCCGTGCACGGCAATTTGGTTTGTGGGGAGGGTTGTGCCTGGCAGGGGCAAGGCTTTGACTGAAGGCACAGACGTGGATTGCACGTGGCTGGGACCAGACTGGGGAGGCCAGCGACGCTGTGAAGCTGGGGCCTAGGACTGGCAGGAACCGGGGTCCCGGGGCTTCAGGCTGGACGAGGCGGTGAGCAGCGTGCCCGAGGCTTGTGGCCGGGCCAAGTGGGGTGGGGCTCGAGGGCATCTTCACCCGAGATCGAGGGCGCTGGCGCCTCTGTTCGCCCCACATGGCTGCCGGCCCCTCGGGGAGAGTGCACAGAGTCAAATCAATTGGAGAAATTGATCTCAGCAGGGATTTCCGAGCCATCTGCTCGGTCCCCAGAGCCTTCCAAGTGGATGAACTTGGCACCCAAATCCCCGGGGAGGCAGGTGGGGGGCACTGTGGTGTGAACGGGCCTCGGTTTCCCCCAGGGCACCCTGGATCCACCCCTCCTTGGTCACTCAGAGGCAGAGCCTTGTGGACCCACTGGAGAAGTCCCCCCACTCCCCCTATTGCTATTGAGAAGCCGGGGCAGCCCACTCAGGGGCGGCTGTGAGAGGCAGCTCCGGCCTCAGACCCCAGGCAGCGTCTGTCATTTTTCATCCGCTTATGAATTCCACGCCTCCCTGCTTCCTGCTGGGCATTCAGCCGCCCCCACCCCGGCCCTGTCTGGCTCAGCGGGGCTGGGCGGGGGGTCTCACCCTGTGTTGGGCCTCGGGGGAGCCTGGGCTCCGCTCACTCTGGTCTGTGCTGGCTGCACTCAGCTCCAGGATAATATTTGCTCGGGGAAAGAATCAAACATTTATCCTTGAGTTTATTCAGGGGAGCAATTGTCAAACACACGTGTCCTCATCGCTCGGACGCTTCCCAGGCCTGACCTCGGCCTGGGCCTTTCCCCTGCCTGGCTCTGCACCCACTCAGGCCACTCCCTGCACCCTCCCGGGAGGATGGGGTCCTGCTCTGGGTGATCGGAGCCTGGGTCGGGGCCAGCGCCGGGCAGGGCAGAGGGGTCTCTGGTCCTTCTTCCAGCCTCAGAGTGAGGCTCTGGGTCCGGGGTGCCAGGAGAAGCTGGCGTTTGGGGTGGGGAAGGTGGGACAATTCTAGGTGGGGGACAGCAGAATTTCCAGGGCCTGGCATTCCCATCACCCTCACGGCCACTGCCTCCCAGCAGCACTGCCTCCCCACTGCCGCCTGGATGACTGTCGTCTGCTCCTGTCCTTGTTCTCTCTGCCGGGCCTAGAGTCCCTGCCCCAAAGCAGAAGAGACAACCGCAGGTTCCCCATCCTTACCAGTCCCTCAGGAGCCCTCCCTCCAGTGCCCCCAGGCACACCCTGTACTGGGCCCTCCAGACAGAGCCAATCCAGAGCAGCACAGACACCTGCGCCCCAGAAGCCTGGAGGGCCGCAGCCTCCACCCCGGCCTCAACCCCCGCTCTCCCCTGCGCCAGCTGCCTCCACACCTCTCCCATGGGGAGCCCCCTGCTTCCCTCTCTGGGACAGCGTCCCGTGGGGGGTGGCAGGCAGCAGCGTGGGGCCCCAGGGCAGGCGTGACCCTGGCTGACCCAGGGCCGCCCAGCCACACTCCCCTCACACCTGTGTCCAGGGTCCACATAGCTTGGGAAAGGCTCGGGGCTGGGGCCCTGGCCAGGGAGTCCAGGGGACCTGCGTCAAGCCCTTTCAGGTGTCTTTAATTTATCAGAGCAGCAGGTGGCTCAGAGCTGACCCTAGGGCACATGCAGCTGGGGGGCCGGGCACGGTAGGTCCCTGCCTTCGGGAAGACCCTCTCGCCTGGCTGGCCTTCTGGAAACGTCGCTCCCCGGCGGGTAGGCTGGCATGGGCTGGGGCAGGATGGAGGGTGAGGGGGCCCTGAGGACTTACAAGAGCCCCTCACCGGCCTGGCCACCTCCCCCACCTCCCAGGAGCCCCCCTCGTGGGAGGCAGGCCAGAGAAGGTGGTCTGTCTCTGTGGGGTGCCTTCTGCCCTGTGTCCACCCCAGCCTGGCCTCAGGCAGCTCCATCCTCACATCACCGGCGCCGCAGGGAAGCATCCTGACTGGCAGGCAATGAGGGGTGGAGGCCACCGCAGTGCAACCCCTGCCCCTGGGGGTGACACAGGCTACCTGGCCCCCACCCTCGGCCCCCTCACAGCTGGCTGGTCTGCATGAGCCCGTTGGCCTCGGCGCCATGCACGGGCGGCGTGGCCTCCTGCTGCTGCCGGCTCCTGTCTGGCCGTGGCTCCGTGGCGTCCGCGTCCTTGGCGCCGGAGCCCTTGCAGAGGCACAGAACCTTCCGGAAGCTCTGGCGGAAGTTGTCGGAGAGGAAGCCGTAGAGGACCGGGTTGGCGCAGCTGTTGGCGTAGGAGAGGATGACCACGGAGAAGTACAGGCCGGTGGAGGCGGGCTCCTGGGGCAGCACCACCGCCAGGTTGACGATGTTGACGGTGAAGAAGGGCAGCCAGCAGCCCGCGAACACCAGCACCAGCACCACCACCAGGCGCGTCACCTTGCGCTCCGAGCGCCGCCGCGCGCAGCCCACGCGCACGCCCGCCGTCCTCACCTTCACCACGATCAGCAGGTAGCACAGGCAGATGACCAGCAGCGGCCCGAAGAAGCCCAGCACGGCCGTGTAGACGATGAACACGGTGCTCCACAGCGCCACCGGCTCCGGCCAGCTCACGTTACAGGTGCCGCCGTCCTGCACGTCCGCGAAGACCAGGACGGGCAGCGACATGCACAGCGACAGGGCCCAGGCCGCGGCGCTCGCCATCTTGGCCACGCGCGGGCGGCGCCAGCGGGCGGAGCTCAGCGGGCGCACCACGGCCAGGTAGCGGTCCACGCTCATGACCGTCAGGCAGAAGACGCTGGTGAACTGGTTGATGCCGTCCAGAGTCATGACCAGGCGGCACAGGACGCGGCCGAAGGGCCAGAAGGACGCGGCGTTCTGCGTGGCCAGGAAGGGCAGCCCCAGCATGAGGAGGACATCGGCCACCGCCAGGTTGAGGATGTAGATGTTGGTGACCGTCTTCATCCTGGCGCAGCGCAGCACCACGTAGATGACCAGCGCGTTCCCGCCCAGCCCGGCCGCGCACACCAGCAGGTACAGCACGAGCACCAGCACCGCCCGGGCCCCCGGCGAGGGCGCCGGCCCCACCAGGGACCTGTTGCCCGCAGAGGAGGCGTTCCAGCCAGGCATGGAGACCGGGAAGAGGGGCTCCATGGCGGCAGCCCGAGGGCGCGTCGGCTCTGCAAGAGAGGAGGGGAGGACGCCGGGGCGGTGAGGCCGTGAGCCGGCACGTCCAGGTATTCCTCCCTCCCGCCCCGGCCCGGCCCCGCCTGCCAGGAGGCCGGGGTCACCGGGTAAACACGATTAGTCATGTTCAGCTTGGCCAGGAATCACATTAAGCAAATTGTTTGGAAAACAAGCCAAGAGAGGAAGGAGCGGCGGGCAGGTGGCCCCGGGAGCCTGGGACGGCCGACTGCTGTCAATACCGCGATGGCTGCCCTGTGGCCGCCTGGCACCCGGTGGCGCCTGGCCTGGCTGCGGCCTCGTGAGGCCAGCACCTGCATCTCCCCAGAGCCCCTCAGAGCCTGCCCGGCAGTGCTGCCGTCCGTGTCTCCCAGGTAAGGGGCCGAGGCCCGGCGGCGGCGCCTTCCAGGGTGCACAGGGAGAGGCGGCAGCAGAGAGAGATGAGGCCAGCGGTTGGCCCCCGCCCTGCCCAGGATGCACGACTGGAGAAGCGGCTGGATGGGGTATCACTGCTGCAGCCTCAAGGGACTCTTGCCCGGCTGCACCTGCCCATTGGCCCCCTGCACCTCTCGCCAGGCCATCTTGGGGACTTGTCGCCCCACGGCAATGACAGACATCTGCAAACCCAGGCGGGGGCACAGCACAGGGGCCTGGCAGACACCGCCCCCCACACAGGGCGGCTGCAGAGAAGCAAACACACAAACCGCGCAGAGCAGCCGTGTGGAGCCCCAGGAGTCGCACAGGGCGAAGGAGGGGGAGCTGCGGGGCGGGGAGCTGCGCGTCCTGCAGCCCGCGAGAGAAGCCGCAGTGGGGGGCACGGGCGGGTCACAGGCACAGCTGTGGGGGCTCCAGCCGCCTGACACTGCCTGTCCTGTAGGAGCTTGGAGCCCCCTCCCCTCCCAGGACCTGGAACCCCCCACAGCGGCCCAGGGGAGACTCGGGGGAGGGTGGGCTGGGAATGGTACCATCTGTCGGTTTGAGCCTAGCATATTGTTTTTGTGTTTTTCTGCGTGTTTGAAATCAGTCGTATAAACGGTTCTCTGGCCGGGCGAGGTGGCTCAGGCCTGTCATCCCAGTGCTATGGGAGGCTGAGGCAGGCAGATCCCCTGAGGTCAGGAGTTGGAGACCAGCCTGGGCAACACAGTGAGACCCCATCTCTACAAAAAATACAAAAATTAGCCAGGTGTGGTGGCGGGTCCCTGTAGCCCTAGCTACTCGGGAGGCTGAGTAGGGAGGATCCTTTGAGCCCAGGAGGTCGAGGCTGCAGGGAGCTGTGATTGCACCACTGCACTCCAGGCTAGGTCACAGAGCAAGACCCTATCTCAAGAAGAACATCAGGCTGGGCGCGGTGGCTCACACCTGTAATCCCAGCACTTTGGGAGACCGAGGCGGGGGGATCCCCTGAGGTCAGCAGTTCGAGTGCAGCCTGGCCAACATGGTGAAACCCCGCCTCTACTAAAAATGCAAAATTAGCTGGGTGTGGGGGTGTGTGCCTGTAGTCCCAGTGACTTGGGAGGCTGAGGCAGGAGAATCGCTTGAACCCAGGAGGTGGAGGTTGCGGTGAGCTGAGATAAGGCCAGTCCAGTGCAGCCTGGGCAACAGAGTGAGACTCCGTCTCAAAAATAAATGAATAAATAAAAAGATCAGTGCCTCCCCCGACAAGGGGGGTGGAGGAAGGTCGGACGTTCGGGTCGACCCTGGGGCTCTGTGACTCTGGGGGTGGCCAGCAGAGAATCAAAGCACCCCTCAGGATCCAGACCAGGGACCGGCCCCTCCCTGGGGGGACCCTGGCCTGAGTGGGGGTGGAGCAGGCCGTAATGACCCCAGCATGCACTGTCCAGAGCCCTGAGCCTGCTCAGCTGACCAGCTGTGACTCCCGAGGCACCTAAGAGCACAGGATGCCCCCAGCAGCTGCCAGGGAAGGCCACAGTCCTGGCGGGGGGCTGTGGGGTCGGGCTGAGGCCATTGACATCTGGTAGACAAGGAGAGCCGGGTGTGGGGGCCAGAACGCAAGGCTGACAGCCACAGAGAGAAAGCCCTGTGTCCCCAGCAACCCAGAAACCAGCATTCCCAGGTGCACGTGGCCCAAACACGCTGAGAAATACAACTCAGAAAACGAGCAGGGCCGGTGCACCCGTGGATTCATCTCGGGGGAAATAAAAATACCCAGCTAACAGGTACGCTTAGACTATGTTTAAACACGTGTAGGATCCACAAAGGAGGCACAGATAAAATGTTAGGAAATAAATTTGGCTTCTAAGAAGTAAAATGAACAGGCATCTATTTTTAAAAATCACACATCTTGGATGTAAAAAAATACAATCATTTATGGGGAAAAAAGAACTACAAAAGTGGTCAGAACCAACTCCAGTCTGGACGGCGCTGAAGAGAGAATCGGTGACTGGAAGAGGGTTGACAGGAACAGGGCGCCGGCAGAAGGTCAGGAGAGCGCTGTGTGGGGTCTCGGTGGGGAGAGCGTGGCTGGGCTCCCCCAGAACTGGTGACAGGGTCCCGTCTGGGAGCCACCTGTCCTGTGCGGCATAAAGGAACGAAAGAGCATCCCCGTGAAGCTACGGCATCCGGGACAAAGAGAAACCCTAAGGGACACCAGCTAGAGAGACAAGATGGAAACACACGGGCAGGACCCAGACAGCAGGGGCAGTGGCCTCCATACAAACCTCAGGGGTGGGAGAAGTGGGGGGTGGGGCGGTGGAGAAAAAGGGTGGGAGCAGAGACAGGGAGAGAGAGAGGGCGCTGTCACCCTAGAATCCCTACCCAGTAGAGTGCCACCCAGCCAGGAGGGAAGAGACATTTCTGTTTTGCTGGAGCTGCTGCCCAAGGAGCTCCTGGGCTGGGGTTGGGCTGCAGCCTGCCGCCGCGTCTGCTCCTGGCGGGGAACACGGCCTCTCCTGGGAGGACTCAGACAGGGGCCTCCCGGGAAGCGAGCTCCCACGGCAGCAGTGGACCAGCAATTCTCCACTCCCCAGGGACCGGCACAGAAATCCAATGCATCTTGTTGACGGCTCCCTCCGGCTGCCTGTGGGGCGTGCGTTCCAGAAGGACAGTGGTCTGCAGACAGCCCGTGGGCTGTGTAGGAGTCCGGGTGGATGGGACAGCATCCCAGCTGCAGAGGCCTCTGAGTTTCAGCCCACTCCTCCGTACCAAGGAGGCCAGGTGGAGGGGACGGAGGAGCCACCGATGGTGGGGCAGGGAGAGGGCCACTGTGGGGCTCCGGTCCATCTCCAGAACAGGCCCTGGGTCCCCAGCACCTCTGGTTCCTGAGTGCTTGAGTTTTTGCTTTTGAGATGGGGTCTCGCTCTGTTGCCCAGGCTGGAGTGTGGTGACACGATCACAGCTCACTGCAGCCTCAACCTCCTGTGCTCAGGTGATCCTCCTGCCTCAGCCTCGCAAGCAGCTAAAACCAAATTCCCATGCTTGTAGCTTCAGAGGAGCTACTCAGGGCTCCTCTGCCGCCACTCCCATGCCCAGAGCCCAGCAAGAGTCTCCACAAGTTCCCAGGTCCCGGCTCTGCGGCAGCCAGGGCTCCAATCCGAGCAGCCAAGAACAGAAATAGGCCATTACTGCTGCGCCTAACTCTGGGAGCATAATTCTGCAAGAGCCATTATTCGGAAGCAGTCATCTTCTGAGTCATAAAATTACGCACTCATGGGGAAATTGTCTCCATGGCCCTGTCCCTTGTGGGTGGGGGTATTCACTGGAGAGGGGCCAGCACTGGGGGCTTCTGATCTCGAGCCCTCAACCTGGAAGTGATCTGCTTAGCCAGCATGTAGCCTGACGGCACTGGGAGGAGGTCTCGGCCCCGCCCCACCATCCCACACGGGCCTCCTGGTCCTGGGTAAGGAGGCCGCTCCTGCAAACCAAAGCATCGCTGAGCAGATGAAACCAAGCGAGCTTCTATGTGCAAGGTGCTCAGCACGGTGTCGGCGTACATGGGGCACTCAGTGACTGCCCCCACAAGCTGCCCTCAGCAGCCCAGCCTCTCCCCAGCATCCAGGAGGCCACCTGGCTCCCCGGAGAAACACAGCACTCGCGGTTCCCGAACGCCTGATTTTTTGTTTTTGAGATGGGGTCTCACTCTGTTGCCCAGGCTGGAGTGTGGTGGTGCGATCACAGCTCACTGCAGCCTCGACCTCCTGTGCTCAGGCGATCCTCCTGCCTCAGCCTCCCAAACAGCTAAAACCAAACTCCTGTCTTTGTAGCCTGAACCACATGGCTAGACCTGGCGCCCTGCCAACCCCTTCCAGGCTAGCCCAGCATGAGGTCGGGGAGCTGGGTCCTTCACGGGGGCAGCGATGCAGCTGCAGCTTGGAAGGGCTGCATATACACGTCCCCTACATACACGCCATCTGTCCTTACGGCAGCCTGCAGTCAGGGCACACAGCCTCCCCAGGAGGAAGAAACTGAGGCAGGTGTGGGCCAGCCTGGAGCAGCAGCAGCAGCAGCAGCAGGGGCCAGGCCGGCACAACCCCTCCTCTGCGCTCTGCAAATGCTTCCTAGGCCACGCTCCACTCCCAGGGCTCCTCCTGGAAGCCCCCGCCGGGTCTCGCCCTGGAAATCCACGCGGGGCCCCTGTCCTTGGTGCTATCGACCAGTTTCCGCCCCAGGCTCTGGCAGTCCCCACCCACATCCCTGGAATCGCTCCCTTCAGAAAGGGCTCAGCCTAGCTGGAACCATCCCAAACTTCTGTCAGGACGCACTCCGCTCTCACCTCGAGGGGGCCCCAGGCAGGCTGGCGGGCCGGGAAGAGCGGCGGGCAGGTGGCAGGCCTGGGGTCGGGGAGGAGCGCCCAGGGCGCACACCCCAGGGGCGTGTTCTCTATTCTGGGGAGGGCTGAGACGCCTGGAGGGGTTCGGGCACACGCGGGGCCTTGGACAGGAGGCGGCTCTGTTCTGGCGGGCAGGGGTGACACCCCAGCTTCCCAGTGCTGGGTCTCGGGGAACCCATCGGTGGGTGCCAGCTCACAGGACTCCAGTGCTGGCCTCTGCCTGCTGCCTTCCAGGAGCTCATCCCCCCCGGCTGGGCGCAGCCAGGAGACGGGAGGGATGGAGGGGCTGGGAGCGGATGGAACGGGAGGGGAGGGACCCCCGGCGGCGGCAGGAGAGCCCCGCGGGTGTGCAGAGAGCGCGTGGGGGACAGCGAGCGCAGCAGGCAGGGGGCGCAGGGCGAGACCCCGGGCCGGGGCTGCGCACACAGGGTGAGCGCCCCAGCGGGGATAACAGAGCTGCGTGGGACCCCGTGCTGCCGAGGGCAGGGGTCGCCCGCGCGGGAGGGGGACCGGGGTGGGCGGCACTCACCTGGGTGGAGGCGCCCTCTGGCTGGGGAGCCCCGGCGTCCGCGCGGAGCTGGCTCTGGGCTCTGGGGCGGGCGCCGGCTGGGCGGGGCCAGGGTCGGGGGGCGGGGCGGGGCGGGGCGGGGTCCGTGTCTGGTGGGGGCGGGGCGGGGTCAGTGTCGGGTGGGGGCGGGGCTCCCAAGTCGGGGCTCCAGGTGACCCTTGCGCGCTCACCCACATTCCTGGTCCCACTGGCAGTGACCCCATGATCGTCTGCGCCCCCACCCCATTGCTGTCCGCTCTGCGGTAGACCCCAGCTTGGGGTGGGGGTCCCTCCTCTAGAGTCTGAAGAGGGTGGAGGGGCCCTTGTTCAAAGGGAGAGGGTCAGGGGCTCTGCAGGCCTCCAGAGGTGGGCCGTGGCTGTGGAGAGAAGGGGTGCGGGAGGACGGCAGCAGCCCCGGTGTGAGGTGGTCGGTGGCCTGGGATTTCCAGGACGCTCCATTTGGGTTTTCTCCAGGCCTTCTTTGCGGATCCTACATGTATTTAAACATGGTCCAAACGTACCTACCAAGTCGTTATTTCTATTTTCCCTGAAATAAATCCATGGGTCCACCTTAGTCCCTCACCTAAGGCGGGGTTCTGAAGCAGGGGGCGGAGTCACGTGGGACCTCAGCGCAGATTCCCAGCCTGGGCCTGGGCCCCCGAGTCCGCAGGTCACAGAGCCTGGGAATCTGCATTCCTGATAAGCTCCCGCGTGCTGATGCGCAGGTCGGTGGAGCTCACCGTGAGCTACTGCTGGTTGAGTGCCTCACCCCGCTGAGCAGGAAGGCTGGGGGTCACCGGACACTTCCCCACCAGCAGGCCCCCCAACCCCATCCCCTGGCCCTGCCCCAGCCCGGACTCAGGGAGCCCCGCCAGTGGCTGAATGAAGTGAGGTGCCCCCAGGTGACAGCAGAACCCTGAAGGCCCTGGGCCCCTCGTTGAAGGGACTGGGGAGCAGCCACCTGCCGTCTGTCCACAGGTGGGGTCGGCTCACGCTGCCTGGGCTCTGTTGAAAGGTTCCAGCGGCTCCCTCAGGAGGCCGGGTACCAGGACTGCGTTCTCTCCTTGAAGCTTTTCAGCGTTTCCACATATTCTTCAGGAGCAGAGATTATGTTTCTCATGGAGCACTAGTGCTTGGAGGACCATGGCACCCAGCCCCAGGAGGAGAGCCCGTGTTCACGGAGGGTCTGTGGAGAGGCTGCAGCTGGGGCACATGGCGCTCCCTCCCTATACAGGCTCAGACCCATGGGCTCACACGGCCTCCCTCCCATCCCCAGGCCCTGTCCTGCAGGTGTCTGCCAGCTCTTCGCCCTGTGACACCTCTGCAACCCTCACATGAGGCCAGACACGCAGCTGGGTCAGATGGAGGCCTCCCCGAGAAGCTCACACCAGCAGCTCTGCGGGCCGACGCAGAAAGTAAGAAGTTCCCAGGGCCAGGCGCGGTGGCTCACGCCTGTAATCCTAGCACTTTGGGAGGCCGAGGCAGGCGGATCACAGGAGTTTGAGACCAGCCTGGCCAATATGGTAAAACCCCATCTCTACTTAAAAAAATACAAAAAGTTTAACTGAGCTTGGTGGTGGGTGCCTGTAATCCCAGCTACTTGAGAGGCTGAGGCAGGAGAACTGATTGAACCCAGGAGGTGGAGGTTGTAGTGAGCTGAGATCGCACCACTGCACTCCAGCCTGAGTGACAGAGTGAGACAGTCTCACACACACACAAAAAAAGTAAAAAGTTGCCTCTTCAACGTTTCCCTTTTTGTTAAACAATAATAACAAATGTTAGAAATGATACGTTTCTTTTAAAGACTTTCTTCAAAGCCTTCTTGCTTTTTGCTAGTAACTCTTTGTTAAACCCCAGCCTACGTAGCTGTTAGAGATAAAAGAATAAATACATTCTACATCCTTGTACTGTAACCAAGACATCTGTGCTGGACGTGCTCACAGGTGTGTCCCAGCTTGCAGCCGCTGCCCCTTCCTTATTTGGACTTCCTCTTCTCCTTTGTTCTCCATTGCCTTTAACTATTTGGAAAAGTTTTAAGTGGTTAGCCAATCAGGTTCTGGTTCAGATTGTGAGGTCTGGCTCCAGCCAATGGAGATGGGGCATAGCAGTAAGGACCCAATGCGTAAGGAATAAATATGCCTGGCTTTCCTCTATTCAGTGTACTCTCGAGGTAAGATGGCTAATGAGAGCACCCTTTCTGCAGAAAGTAAAATTGCCTTGCTGACAGAACTTCTTGTCTGAATGCTTATATCTTCTTGCAGCACCTGGGAACAAGCATTCTGTCTCTAACTGCCTGTACGGGGCTGCAGGTGCCCCACCTGCTGATGGAGGCCACCCTGGAGGTGGCTGGCATCATTCTTCCCAGAGACTCTGGGGTAGCAGTGGCTGGCAGGCTGGCTGACCAAGTCATCCTTGCCTCCCAGCACCCATGCTGAGGCAGGCACAGTCCATGCCGAGGTCCAGATGTCCCCAGGGGTGGTGCAGGAGCCCTTCTGGACCGGGTGGGAGGTTCTAGGGGACAGGCCAGCTGTGGCCCAGCTGCACATCCCATTCGGCCTGTGGGCAGGGAGACCACTTGCCTGGGCACTCGAGTGTGGCATCGTTCCCCAGCAGGTCAGACAAGCTCTGTCCACGTGTGGGGTGGGGTGGGGGAAGACACGGTTTCTGAGCACTCCTGGGTGCCAGGCCCACACTCAAAGGTGCAGACACACCAGCTCTGTGAGACTGTGGCAGAGACAAGGACCAAACCCACAGCTTTTCCACAGACGCGCTCTCAGACCCTGATGAAGACAGATGCAGAGAGGAGCAGGTGGCAAGGGAGAGACTAACGGGAACCGAGGACGGGCAGGGGACAGTCCACGCTGACGAGGGGACAAGGGAATAGACTCAGGCAGAGGACACAGCAGGGGGCAAAGGCCCGGGCAGAGGGCTGCCCTGAGGTGGGGAGGGGAGCGACGGCGAGGGGAGTGATGGGGTGGCTGCAGCAGAGCGGCAAGGGGCAGGACCCGCCCCTGAGAGTGGCTGAGTGAACAGGGGGCCCTGGGGGGTCCGGGTAGAGCAGACATGCCAGCTGCACAGTCAGCTCTTGTAGGGCTGAGGGGCCCCACAGGGTCCTGGGGTGTGCCTTATGCTGTGCTGAGGTGCAGGATCCGAGAAATAGAGAGACAGGACACAGAAGTACAAGGAAAATGCAGCTGGGCTCAGGGGGCCACGCCACCTATGAGCAGAGTCAGGCCAGGCCCCGAATGTCCAGAAGCATGAGTGTTTATTGTGTATAGGTTACGGGGCAGGGCAGTGAGTGAAATCATCTTTAAGAATAGTGATAGGGTCGTGAGCAATAAAACATGAGGTCCACCCCCATTAGGTCACCTAGGCCAGGAGGTGGACAGTGCATAGCAAGGGGCCCGTTCCCATGAAGGCAAGG